>CM065053.1:87008230-87273230 GCA_032883995.1 Coronaproctus castanopsis
AAAAAAAAAAAAAGATTAAGGTCGTAAGTCTGCTTATAGATCCGTATTCATTTTTCTGTGAACTGTCATTACAGCAATATCGTCCGTAAAAGCGAATACCCGTTTAAACTACATTTAGAAACCTATGAATACGTTCGAATTAAATGATGTGTGAGAAAGTGAGGACTTTACGAATAAAAACACGTCCTCGAATGTGCATTTTGCGATTCGCAAAAAAGAAAAATAACTCAGACGTATAGCACAGGAAACTTGGAATAACGTCTATCATCATCTTCGTCATGTTGTTTGTTGCTGAATGGCATACGAAGTGAACTATTCAAGGCGCTAATTATATGCGATGCAGATGCGCGCGCATACTATGTTATACGAAGGGAAATGGCATCTTCTCGTTGTAATTAAGAATTACATAATGATGGAAAACTTTCTAAACTTTCACGTCGCCAGCTGAGATGAAATCCTCAACCGTCGGGTTGAGAGTAGCTCTAGTAATCATGCCATCGCGACATACACATATAAATATATATATGTGTGCGTAAATTTTAAAGATGGCTTTTTTGCTATAATTAGTTACGATTCAAATTATATTTTTAATTTTTTGTTTTAGAACGCGGAAAATTTTATCTTTCCGTATCATCACGACGGCAACGCGCAAGAAACGCTGAGAACGATACTAACGGATACCGGTTTCACGATAAACGAATGCGTCATGATGAAAGCTTCCTATACTTTTCCGAATATAGACGTTTTATTAAGTAAGCGACGATGTCAATCAACTTTTTGCTCGTTCTCGTTTAACCATTTCACTCACGATCGCCACTATATGGTAAATGGAATTTTAATGCTAACGAAAATTTTTTTTCACCGCTCGATGGGAAACGTTTCAAATTTAAAAAAATATTTATATAAATATATTGAAAAACATTATCTACAGTTTAAGAAGCGATATTGTATAATGAAGAGCTGTATAAAATTAATAATTTTACGGTCAAAATTTTATAATGCGTGATTGAAAAAGTCCCCCCCTTACGTAATATTATCTCGTCCGATTTCCCATCGGAGTCGAGAAGTGGATTAATTATAAAAATGAATAATTTACGATCAAAATTTTATTCGAGTTTCGCTTTCTTAACTAAACGCCATGACCGAGATCTCGAAACTTTGAATTTTATTTTATTTCGTTTTTCATTAAAATATTTTATCTAATTAAAAAATTAACCCATTCAGTCGTAAATCGTACGTTAACTTTTAATATTATATTTGTTGACATTTTATAAATGCTTCAATTCTAGAAATATTTATGCGATACATTAAAAATTATCTAGGTCGTCGTCTAAATAATAAATATTATACGCGAACTATTTTCTACTTTCCGCTCGCGTCTCCTTTTATTTTATTTTTTTTTTTTTTCATTGGCACCATAAACCACTGGTGATGAATAAAGTAATAAAAATGTGATCAATCTAACGTATGCAGTGAGATCTCAGTGATATTATCATTAAAGTTGGAGGGTTGAATTATTGGATTATTCGATTACTATAATGCATAAGTTTATTATTCGACTTTTAATCGATATTGCGAATTATATAAAATCGTTTACTCTTGCGATAATATATTTTATTTTCGATTTATTGGATGAGCATCTCTAAACATCCTCTTTTTCAGTCGTCTCGTAGGATTGTCAGAGTAAATAAATGCATCCTGCGGACACGTGGATTGATATTAAATTGCAATTTAACCACTGGTTTACGTAAACTGCATCGATATGTGATATATATTTAGATCATTACGGCGGATTAAGTATTTTGATGCAATGATACGAAGTATTTTCGATATCGCCGTATTCTCAATATATTGCTTTGACACACGGTTCCATATAATTCTACTCCGTATCTCCAGATTGAAGCTATATCATAGTTAAATTTTACTATTTCGAGCTAATTTTAAAGCAGATTTCCTTCCTATTTAAAAGAGGATACGGCAATCTGGTTCGATAGTTTTCCTTTGTAATTATTTCGTAAACCGAAATGTATAATTTTACGTGAAAAAAAAAATTGATAAAGCGTAAAGCGGGTTAAACCTTAAAAGTAAAAAATCAACGGGTTTAGATAATATCTCCATAATATTGATTAAGAATTTACCGCTTAAAGGTTTTGTTAAACTAACTATTATAATGAATTCCCTGTTGTCACACTTTCCCAACTGCTGGAAAATAGCGAAAATAATACCTGTACCTAAGATTGGAAAGAACATGTCGGATAAATTTACGTCCTGTATCGTTACTCAGTAACGTAGGTAAAATTGCTGAAAAATTATATTGTGTAGAATTAAAAAGTTTACAGACGATAATAATGTGATAGTAGAACAACAACTCGGGTTCAGAAAAAATTTATCAACTGTCATGCAACTAGCGCGAATTACTGACTTCATCACTGACGGTTTTATAATCAAAATAAGCACACGGGTTTGCTACTTCTTGATATAGAAAAAGCATTTGATACTACATGGCATCTTGGTTTAATTTACAAAATTATTCAAATTAAATTTCCCGCGTATCTAATCCACCTTATTATTAGAAATTATTACAGACCTTCTGTTGTAAAAGTGAATAATGTAAATTCGGATGTAAGGTCTGTTCTAGCTGGAGTACCTCAGGGAAGTATGACCCTTCTTGTTTCTCCTTTTTATCAATGACATAAAATCACGAATTTAGAGATGGCTCTATATGCAGATGATACAGCAATTTATTGCTCTTCGTTTCGAACTGTGATACAATAACGGTTAAGTAATGGTTTCGCTAAGCTAAATAAATATTTTAGAAAATGGAAAATTAACATAAATGCTGATAAAACTCGAGTGATTCTGTTTACCAAAAGACGGCCACCTTCGAAGGAACCTGTAATTGTAAATAACACTAGATTAGATTGGAAAACGCATGTTAAATATTTAGGAGTAATACTGGATAAAGGTCTCACATTCACCAAACATGTTGAGTACATATCTAGTCTATACCCAATCTTTAATAGACGATGCCAAATTAGTCCTGTTAATAAACTAATTATCTATAAAACTAATTAAGGCCAATTATGCTATATGCATGCCCAATATGGTCGTATACAAGCCGTTCAAATGTGTCCAGATTACAACGTCTTCAGAATAATTGTTGCAGAATAATTATTAAACTTTCATGCAAGAACAGATCGCATGCATCGTATACTAGACTTGCCGGTTGTGGGTGATATCATTAGGCAGCATATAAAAAAAATTTTTGACGATTGTAGACGCAGCCAATACGCAATAATAAACAATATAGGGGACTATTATACGCGTACTAGTCTTCAGTTAAAATATAAAAGATATAAACATAAAAGAATAAAACGCACGCTATTATAATGTATCACCTGCTTTTTAATCGTATGTAATTTATATATGTAATTTTACGAACTTTATTAATGTAATATATATAAATAGCTGAGCAGTCGTATTATTTTGTTTATATTTATTATTACTGCCTTAAAATTCTTCATAGAGTTGTCCTCAAATTGTATACAGGTTTTGGTTTTCCCCCTGTAATCTAGTTCATTATTACTGTATTTATTATTTCTTTTTGTTTTCATTTTGTATACGTAGTAAGAATTTGTTCGGTATACGTAATAATATTGTTTCGACATTGATTTTGTAATTTATATTGCGTGCTAAATACACTTTTTATTTATTTATTTATTTTAAAAAAATAATCGCTAATACGGACTTATCGAAAATAGTAATAAACACGTATACTCGAGAGACCGAGACCATTGAGTTATTTATAAGAAAAAATAAAATAATATTAATGAAAAAAATTGAATAAATACAAAATAAACAAAAAAAAGAATATACTAAAACATTTACAAGATATAAGATACCTAAGTCGATTTAGATAATTGAGCAAAGTGTTAAACGTGTTAACCATGGCAGCAAAATAGAACTTCATCCAGTTTGTATTTTCATGTTCTCTCCGAATTTGGCCATCTATCGTGAAAGCGAGAAAATTTTCTCCTTTCTCGCCATTTCTTCATAGTAGGCATTTTCTTTCTATTGCCGTTGGATGTATTTTCGTTTTATAATTTTTTAATTTTATTTCTAAAGTTCTATTATCGACACATTATCTCTATTTGAATTTCATCAAGATCTTTTTTTTTCCGTATTCAAAGAACTACGTTAGGTGCTGGTTTTCAACTTATACAAATACTCGAAATACTCGTTTTTATTCGTTCTTTGTCATTCTCTGAACACGCACGTAAAATGTCGATTTTTCTGCATTTCTACTTTCTCATATATAGTTTTTTTCTCTATCTGGATTAAATTTTTCTCATAACTTTTCTTTCTTTTATATTTCAATTTTCCCAATGTCGTTTAACTTTAATCATTCGGCCGCGTATAGTCCGATTTAATAACGGTATTATCATATCAAAAAAAAATAATAATAATAATAATTCATTATCGAGTCGATATAAAAAAATAAATTATACAAAAAAAAAAAATATATAAAAAAAATATATTACTTAGATACAGAAATTTACAAAAATTATCAAGGTGATAAAATAGTATTTTTAAATAATCCGATAGCGAATGCGGTAAACAACGCAGTCGGCGATTTTATTTCACTGGAAAGGCCCTTCACCTTGAACCGGCGTACCTCAATTTGGGACAAGTGCATTTATGTTTATACCGTCGAACCGTTCCTTCCAAAGACCTAGACAGCTTAGCAGCCAGATGATCGGGTGGCGCAATGGAAAAGTTGCGGAGCCGTCAACTGTCAAAACTACCCAGACCGAGCTGGTAATCAACGACAATTATCATTCAGTGAAACCCTCTCGCTCTGCCCCCCAACAAGAAGCATAAGTGCCACTTGTTAAGTACTGAATGATACTCGGATGATGAGTTTGAAAACAACGCAATCAGCAATCGGCAATATAAAATTTATACGTAAATATATGAAATTGTGTTTTCCTCACGTATCCTTTTTTTCTTACATATATTTGTCCGTTTTATTTTCTGTTTTTCAGAAACGATGAATGCCGCAGTACCTTTCGTACAACGCATACCGACAGATTTAGTGGAAGACTATAACTCGGATTGTTTGACCATAATCGAACAACATAATCTATGCACCTGGATAAATGACAAACAAGTCGCTTGTAATTATAATATTTTTAACGTACACTGCACGAAGCCTTCGATGTAGTTTATGTTCGCGAAAACCATTCGTTTAATCCGTTATTAATTTATCTTAATCCAATTTCATATACGTGCCCGTCAATAGCCGTCCAATTCGTTAATTTCGGATCGATATGCTCGAATCGTTAAATATAATGCCAGTTTGTAATCTTCTTCTAACGATACAACCCTATATGGGTATTGTTTAACCACATCGTGCATCGAATGGACCAATCTGCTATAGCCGGTTCTTATTCTCACTGTTTTGATCCTATCTTATTGATTCCGAATGTTATCGAACCACGATATAAATTTTCTTCATTTTTCCTTTGATAGTACCAATTGCTATCGTTTTTGTACACTAGTTTGTACTTTTCGCCTCTCGTGAAATGTCCAAAAAAAATTATCTTACGTTTTTTCAATATTAACGTTCTGTCACTTCCGATTAATTTTAGAACTTCTTCATTTCTGATAATTTTAGTCCAAGGTATTTTCCGCATTCTTCGAGTAGTGGTAGTAGTATAGTATATTTCAACAGAAAATTTTATAAATTATGAAGAATTTACATATAAACATACGTCAAGTATACCCTTAAAGTTACCTTAGCAGTTAAATACAACCAAATAGCTTTAAAAAAAACTAAAGGAATAATAAAGAAAATAACAGTAAAATTACAATAGGAAAAATTAAATTTAGTTTAACTTGTATATAAATAAATAAAAATGACAAAAAAAAAATCGTAACACAGATCCGATCGTATAATGCTCTTGAGGCACATCTACGAGGCATGTCGCAATTAAATGAGACATGCCCGTACATCTGACAGCGATAACACTGTAATACTCCAGACACTACGCAGTTATCTATTAAATAAAACTGGTTACTTTTCTAAACCATTCGGCAAACTAAGTAAATCGTTTGAGCACCATCGAATTTCCGTTTAAATTCAATTAGAACCGGTTCTATCGTCGCTACATTCGAATTTCAAATTGATCGGTAAGCCTTTCAAAACCATTTTTACAGGTTTACGATGGAAGTATAAAATGAAACGTCGAATTAATTAGCGAATCTTAATCTTCGTTAGCGGCGTAAAGAAAGAATTCTTCGATGGCACTACAGTTCAAATGATGATATTCGCTACTTCGTATTTTCTCTTATATAATCCAGGTCTCGCTTCCATAAGCATTATAGTATTTCAATAACTTGCTTTGATCTCTAATAACTTCCCGTTGCAAAGGGTGTTTAGTTTCATAAAAATGTATTCAACCTATTTCCATAATAATTATTTTGTGTCATCCTGCGGCTAGGATATTTTTATTTTTCCGTCTTTTCAATTTCCTCGGCATCTAAAAATAATTTTTCGTATCTAGACTAAGACAATTCGGAAACGTAAAGCGAACTGCGTAAATTTTATCGAAAAATCGTCGGGTAGAATAAAAATCGAAACAATCGCCGCGTTATACGGCAAAAAATAAATATTTAAAAATAATTTATTTTATAACTTAAATTTTTTATAATTTATTTTATTAATTAAAAATCTTACAGAATCGTACATTTTATAAAAGTAGAAAAAATCACTAACATATTTTATATCCAAAACGATTGAGCGGATAATTTTTTCTCGTTTTTTTTTTTCTTTTGGCCTCCAATCCGGACATTTCGCCGGTAGTGGAAATGTATCGCTTAAAAATATAATTTAAAAAAATAAGGTGCAATAATATAGAGTGGCAAAAGACTAGGTGTACTTAAAACTAAATGTACATAAGAAGTGTAGTGTACCTGTGAACAAAAGAAAAGAAATATGAAATAAAAGTGATAAAGTGTATGTAGTAGTCCTCTGCCAAATGTACTTAAAATCTAGGATGGTGACGGGATGAACCACATGGAACCACCGTGTGTGTGTGCTATGTCGAGTATGTGGAGGTGAGTGAAAAATATTAATGGAACAGTGAACTTAAAATATACTTATTACTAATAAAATTTACACGATCTATTTGAAACAAACGCAAAACAAAATTATAAAAGAAAACGTCTAATAAAGCAAAAAACAAAATACAAATCTTCGTAAACAATAAACATCCGGTTTATTTTTAAAGGACGGATAAAGTTAAAACAAGAGGGAAAAAATTTTGGAAAATATAATTTATAAAAATCTATATTCATCATCATCGATAGATTTATAAATTAGTGTAGGTGTGTAGTAGATACTGTGTGTGTGTGAAGTGCATAGGAAGTGAGTGAAAAGTAAAGACCATACAATTGTTGCGGTTTCACGGTTGAATTAAGTATTAAGCCAAAGAAAAAAAAATTTAAATTTAAATTTCTTACACGTGGCAGACTTCATATAGAGGTTTTTAGAATTAGAATTGCTGATGACGATTGCTTGGGAATAGTTAATTTTGTATTTAGATACGGTAACTCTTAAATCGCGTAGAATTTTGCTTTCCAAATGTATAACTAAAAATGTCTATTTTAACAAACATCGGATGAGGCGACGTTTGTTTATCAAAATTAATTTCGAAATTTTTCTATCGGATCTTTCTTTAAAGTACAAGATCCGATATCTCAAATCGGAACGGTTCCCGAGATGTGAAATTTTCAAAATTTTAATTATATTTACCAACACTTACGCATTAACAAGCAAATTTCTAAGCAGGTGGCGGTATTTTATTATCATTATTATCATTATTTATTATTATTATTGTAAAATCGTGTTTTTTCTCGGAAAATATATTTAGATACGGAACATGTAATATTAAAAAAAACCTTACGTAACTACTTTAATCGTGTAGAATTTGGTAAATTTCATGAGTTATAACCGAAAATATCAGTTCTTTTTGACAAATATCGGAAGGAGGCGTGGTTTAAAAAATATGTCCGTAATATGCGACAGCTTAAATCGAACGGAATACAAGTAATCAAATTTTAAATAGAAGAAGAAGCTTTATTTCATAATGATATGCACATAACCAGGTTCAATATAAGTATCTTCTACCTGAACAGTTAACTTGTATTACTAAATCTAGAAAAGTAATGAGACAAAGGTTAGGCTACAAAAAAAAAAAACCTTCAAGAAAGTAAATAAAATACGGTAAAAGAAAAACAAAAATATATGGTGTACGTATGCAATATGCATATACACCTATATACATATGCACACACATGCACACATACCATATTAAATACAAAAAATAAATGACGTAGACGTAAAATTAAATGAGCAACCTATGCTTAAATCTACGATGTTTGTATATAATGCATGGCGAGGCTTAGCGTTGAAATTAATCTATTTTGACGTATTCTACACACCCGTCGTAAAACTTTTTCGACAAATTTACTAATATAGGAATATAGGTACAAGATGTTTAATTCTGAGTGCACAACAGTAATTTTTGTATACCTGCGACGATTTAGTGTAATTCTGCAACAGTGATTTTGAATCGGTTGTAATTTTTTAAATGTACCATTTAAAACAGATAGCCAAACAATGCGTAGGTTTGGAACGAAGAATGTGTTGTTTATAATAATTTCTTATTTATAAATTCGATTGACGATTAAAAATTTTTGAAAGTATATCGCTTTATTATCAATTATGTAATCGATATTATGAATAAAACGAGAATCCAGAGGATGACACCTAAATATCGAACTTCGCCAGAAAATATACTAATTTCTGCTGAAAGTAGTTGTCGCCGCCTTGTGAAGAGTATAGCTTCAGTTTTATTAGTGTTTATTTTTAATCCCCCCGCTGTCTATAAAACTTATGAATAGAGTTAGCGGCTTTTTGTAATCTATTATTTATGATATTTGTCCTATAAGATTTACAATGCTAAATCGTCGGCTTATAATGCACCTAAAGCATTAACTTGGGTATATCATGAATTATTAAAAATAGATACGTGCCTAATACACTGTCCAAATCCAAACTGTTCGTCTATAACAATTCTGTTACTTTCAAAGTGTAACTGTAATCGATTTAAAATGACTTTTTCAATTATTTTACTAAGAGAGCTTAGCACACTGATTAGACGAATATTATTAAAGTAATATATTTGCCGAGTTTAGGCATAATTATAATTCCAGCAGTTTTCCACTGTTTAGGAAACTTGTTTCGAGCACACAATTCGCAATATTTGTCAAATACATACAATTGCCTTACGAGGTAAGTGTTTAATCACTATTGCAGAAAGTTCATCATCGCCACAGGATGATTTGCTTTTTTAACTTTATGTATTTATTAATTTCAGAAGGCGTATCAAGGTAAATATCTGACGGAAAAGTTGGAAGAAATAGTTGAGACCTAACATCCATATTAACCTTATAGTAATGAGTACGTAGGCAATATCCAGGAATGGATGGCTGTAGCAGAGTGCGGAAATCTTATTCAAGTGGCACGGGACCGGCAAGCATGGATCAAAGCTATAAAGGATGTGGACGCCAACCTTCGATAACGAAGATGGCTCAAGAAGAAGAATAATGAGTACGTGGAATTTTGACGAGTATCCATATCGGAAAAGTGAGAAGCCAGCAGTTCAAGTTTGTAATTTAACCTATATACCGACTGATTTGTTACCAGATTATTCAAGAATGGTAAAGATTGACTTGGTCTGAATAAGTTTTTACTAGTTTTCCATAGGTTATTGTTAAAAAGGTGTTCCATTTTGAATTTTGCCAGCTGATTAACAAATATGAGGAAAACTTGACTAAAAATAAGTATTTCAATCTGGCATTTTTTTATAATGAAATGATTTATATTTAACTGTTTGGCGTCTATAATAATTTTTAAACGATAGAATACTTCTTATATAAAACGGAATACTAAATGTCGGTGAATAGTTATAAGGTGCAACGCTCGGAATACTGAAAACAGTTACGTCTAGAATTAATTTACTAAAATGTTTCGCTGCAGAATCAACAACATAACAAGTAACAATTTAAATTGGAAGGTGCGATCGATCATGTTAGGATTATCAAAAATAGTGGGTGAGAATGAAGAAGGTCGGGTTATGTATTAAGATTGGAGGATAGGACACTGGTAGAGAATATGGACAACAGTTGCAGTTTGCTGGCCACAATAACAGCAAGATGGGGCGTCCCTTCGACCGAGGATATATTTGTGTGTAAGAGCTGTATGCCCGCATTAACTGGATGATATAGAAGACCGACTTGCATCCATAGTATCTAGTATCATCTAAAAAGCGGTATTGTAAACGAAATGTTAAAGATTTTACGTCCTCAAGTCATATTGTACGGTAATATGGAACATTTCTTAATCTCAAAAATCTTTCTACTAAAAATCTAATTAAGATATTTATACTTAGGAGTCTGGTACAATATAATTTATAATTTTGTGATGGAGAACTGATAATGTACGATTGAAAAGCTTAGTAGCGAGAAAAAAACACGTTTATTGAATAAAAAGAATGAAAAAAAAACAACGTAATAATATTATATATTTTCTGATTAAATATTATAGCAGGTAGCATATAATGGCAGTACCACGGAATAGCCTTGAAATGATCTTTTAGCTTGATTACAGTTTCAAAATGATTACATTTTTCAGTATATAAAAGCTAATCCGGGATAAACTCAATTAATAAACTCTTTCATTACGTATTCTCTAATCAATCTATAGTAATATTTTAGAAACCTAATTTCAAAATAGAACCATTATCTTATCTTTAACTCGATTGTAAAGCAAAAACGAACCTTTTTACTTACTTTTTATTTTGATCCATTCTGACGTCAGTTTACAGATAACCTTGAATATAGCAAATATCAGAAAATCTAAATTTAAGATTAAATTTTAAAAGATTGTTTAATTGAGGATATTGATGAAAAAATAAATTTCTGATCGTTTTGCCCTACGGTAATCAGTGACGAAAATTTCGTGTAATAACTTTTATTTCGGGTATAGTTAAAAAATTTTAATAATTTTACTTCTTTTTTTGTTGTTGTTGATTTTTCTCCGTTTCCGGAGGGCGGAATTTTAGCAGCTAGGAAGCACTTAGTCATTCTCTGGCTGACACAGTTGTCAGAGTGACTATGGAAGAAGTCTTCTATTGCCTTTCCAACGTGAAAAATAGGAAGACTTGTGGAAATGATGTAATTCCTATAGAGGTCTTGAAAGCTGTCCACCTTCAAGAGCCTCGTATTCTCACAAGCATATTTCAGGCATGTCTTCAGGTGATTCCTAACGATTGGAAGCGGGAGATAATAGTTCCTATACTAAAGTCGCCCGGGAGTATAGGCAGATTAGCTTACTTTTGTGTGCCGGCAAATTATTTGAACGGGTATTATTGGCTCGCCTTGACAAAACTGTGGAAACATCCAACCTGTCCTTGTAATTATAGGCCGATAGCACTGGCGTTGTTTACAAGGGTTTTGAGGGGTGATCTATGGAAGAATTGAAGAAGCCATAGATCAGAAAATTCCAATCGAACAAGTTGGTTTAACGGAAAGAAAGAAGCTGTATTAATCAGTTAAATGTCCTTGTCACGCACATTGAGGGCGGTTATCAAAAGAATAAAAAAACTGCGATAGCGACCTGTCTTGTGCATATGATACAGTATGGAAAACAGGACTTTTCCCAAAGTTCCTGGAAGGTGTTCCAAACTAAAAACTTTCTGAACAATATGATAAATAGTAGAACCTTCACAGTAGTTTTTGTAAGAAAAGAAAGCAGGAAAAGGGCACTAAATAACAAGGATCGGTGTTGTCCCCTATTCTATTCAATTTATATATTTCAGACCTACCAAAAACAACCGCAAGGAACATCATATACGCAGATGATATAGCACTGGAAATCCAACACAATAGAATAAAAACAACAGAAACCAGTTTAAGGAAAGATTTGAAAGAAATGATATACTTCAGTAATTGGCGACTCGTCCTCAATGAGGAAAAAACAGTAGTGTCCTTTTCCATCTTAATAACCAATTATCTAAAATAAAACTTAATATAAAGGTTGATGATAAGAAATTGCAGAACGTAGATACACCAAAATACCTAAGTGTCACTCGACTCTTGAAAGGACTTTATAATTCAAGAAACACCTAGAAAACACTACAGCAAAGATCAGAACCAGAAACGGCATTCTCCACAAACTCGCGGGCACAACTTTGAGTGCAAATGCAGCCGTTCTCCGTACTACCGCGCTGGCGCTATCCTTTTCAGTGGCAGAATATGCAGCTCCAACATGGATTAATAGCGTTGAAACGAAGAGGGTGGACACTTAGTTAAACACAGCCATGCGCATAAAATATCAGGAACAATTAAATCAACGCCAACTACCTGGCTCCCTGTCCTATCCAATGTAACTCCACCACATACCAGAAAGAAAGAAGCTGAAATGGAATGGGTTAAATATGATCGAAAAACATTGCCAATTCATCAAGATTTCAATGCACTACAAAGATTGAAATCAAGAAACCCGGCTGTGGTGCGCGATCATATAAGGAGGCTGGGCCGAGATAAAGGATCTCATGCACAATGCGAGGGAATGACTCAACCGATTGTTCCTGAAGCTACAGGATGAGGTGGATATAGATCCTGTGCCCAGAGACATACGCAAAAGTAAAGTAAAGTAATGGGTATTATATTTCATTAGAAGCGTTATAATTTCTGTTGGTATTAGTAATTTATTTTTTTATTTTTAATATAATTTATGTTAATTAGCATTTTGTATGAGTGAGAGCACCGTTATATTCCATCCAAGACTCTTGTCACCTCGTGAGGGCGACTGCATAAACTTTATTACGCAAGGACCTGCTTACTTTGCGGCCCTTTGTAAAGGCATTTTCTGTAACAAACTTGGTAGATTCTGACTTTATATTCTCTCGGGCCTGGAATCATCATCCTTTCCCGGTCATCAAGAGTTATATCATACTTACCGATGAATCATTATCATGCAAACAGAATACCTCTCTCTCTCTGTCAGGTAACCCTTGCATTATACTTTAATGCGAACCTAACAACATAACAGTACACTTATTGCTCTACCGGGAGTAAAGCAACTGTCGAGGTTGTGCGGCATACTCGGGGCATTGTGATAAGAGCCGGCCGTTACGCGCTTCGTACTAGGTCAGCTAGTTTAACATTACCGATCCTATGAACCCAGACCGATAACGCATAAGTGACGATCGATATTACTATCGCTTTGTACAAAAATTTAGCTGGACGTGTGGTATCCCCTCTCCCTTCAACCCGTGCTAATCGGGCTATTCCTTGGTTCACTGTTATAGCCTTTGCAACAACTTCCCGAAGATGCTCTGAGAAATTACCGTTAGAGTCTAACGTAACTCACAGATACTCCAAACAAGTTGTCCAGCATGATGTTTTATTCCCTAACCTTACCACAGGTTGATGTTTTAGTTTCCATTTAAGGGACATATTGTCCAAAGTGGTAATGAAATTTGTGGCTTCATCTTGTTTAATCTTAAATTCTTCATATTCCAGTCTGGAACATATTGCTTTCTGAAGCCTCTCAGGATATTACGTTTAGCAATTGCTATTACCAATAGGATATTTTAATTTCTATTTTAATTAACACTGGCAGGTGTTGACTTCTTGGGAATGCATCGAACATTTGTCTTCTAGCTTCTATAGGTATTACCTGGTCATTCTTTGTCACCAAACATAAGTTGGGTTAGTATCTCGTTGCCAACGTGCAGAGTAAAATGTTGATCCTGGTTGTTTAGGGTCGTGTATAAAATATAGGTCCTCAGCTTCGATTGATGCCATGAGGCTTATTCCACTGGTGTTGTTCTCTCGATAACCGCATATGGTATGTTGACAGTTAAAGTCTCCAGCAATCAATGCCGGTTTATGCACAACTGAAAATTACGGTGTATTCTGTTCCATTATCGGCCCTTCCTGCATCAATAAATGCCCACCTTAATGTCGTTTCTTACAAATGTGACAGTTCCGTATTTTTCATTGCACACCACAGCTGCAGGTATCCGCTTACTCTAGCACGCTGATATAGCTGCTTTGGGTTACCTGTGTGTAATTCTTGCAGGAGTAATATATTGGCATCCATCTCTTGAGCTAGTTTTATAGGATGTCGCCCTTTGGTCTACTTATTCGTTCTACATTTAGCTCAAGGATTCTGATTGGGTCCTTCGTCAGGTAGCCCCGAGAACGGCTGTTTCGAAGAAGTCTAGTGATCATAGATGTAATATAATTGCCCAAATGAAACCATAGGTACAATGTAGTATAGATCGCTGACAGGTTCCCGTATTCTTGGCCGTTTTATTGCTAAAACATTTCCAGATGCACGACGTGGACGTAATACAGGGCACGCCCACATATCCAAACACAACATAAAACAAAAATATCAATCATAAACCCATATTTCAATGTAATTAAGCTCTTCATCGAGACAAGCGCATTAACACATGCTAATACGGAAAAACAGGACTGAATACAAATCGTATGCACATATTCCCATGAAAGGAATATGTTAATCGAGTCACGCATAACAACCCTACACGAATTAACAATGGCAATAAATATAATTTTTTATGGCCAAAATGTGTTTCATCACATAACGCAAACTTACTGAAAACTCAGAACTTAAATAAAAAGGAATATATTAAAAATAGTGGGGTTTAATAAAATTTATTATATATAAATTTATTATCGAAACGAATGCCTAGCTGCATATGAATGTTAATGTGTTATTATATAGGCGCAAGGTGGATAAAAGTGGCGAATTATAACCGAGATTTCTACGAGCATGTGGTTCGTAGCAAAAACACGATGTTACCTACTGCCATCGCTTGAGATCATAAATAGGATTGTAGATAATAAATAATTGTCATCTATACGAGCGTTACAAAGATCGTGCAGGAACCTCAACTCATTTATCTTTCTTCTAGTACTCAATATTTACCCGGCGTTGGTCGCATTGTGAGATCTCACCAGGGGCGTATTACCCCCAATGCCAAGAATGCCATGGCATAGGGCGGCAAATTTTGGGAGGGCGGCATGTAGGACCAAAAATAAATTTTGTTAACAAAAAAAATTAATTTTTTTAGTTTTAAATCAGATATATTTATCACAAAAAATACAACTAATTATTTTATAGTACAATTTTTCTTGACTTTCTTAAGGCGAATTCTTCGATCAAATTTTCATATTTTACTCATACCATAGACTTTAAATTTTTTATTTTTGTGTTTAAGAATAGTAAAACACTTTTCAGAAAATAAAATTTTGTAACCGAACCAATATATTTGAGTAACAAAATTTTGGAAAATCGATGGCCTTACATGGGGCGGCACCACTTGTGTGGCGTAGGGGCGACAAAAGTTGAAATACGCCACTGGATCTCACACTAAATAATTTTATGTTTATATGTTGGGAACCACTGAAATATATAAGTTGTGGCGTTCAGTACCTCTCGACTTAACCTTCCTGGTCATGGTACAAAAACCAGTTTTATAGTCAGTGCATTGTGTAATGTGATAGAAGTTCGTTTATTCCACGTAGATCATAAATGTGAAAATTTATCCCACTATACGACTAACGGTGTAACTTAATTTTAACGTAACGTGAGAATAATTGTGAACTATAACTAAAGGAATGAAGAATATTTTAGTTTCAGACTGCTGCAAAGTATTTAGTGAACACTGGGGATATTTAATACACGCATGGTGTGTGATCTTATTATAATTTATAATACTTATAGATAGTAAATATGATTTTTTTCTATCCTTCCATTCAATTAATTTTGTTTTCATATAACAACAGGGGCTGTTTTATTCATAATAGAAGAAATAGCAAGCGTTCAAAATTGTTTTATTTATTTTTTAATATAAAATTAATTTTTACACGGCAGATTCATTGATTCTCCACCATCTACCTTTAGGAAATGTAAACCAATTCTTCTATTTTTCATATAGAGAGAATAATTAAAACCCGATCGCGGTAAAATTTTTTGTCAGACTAGAGGAAGATATAGAAAAAAAACAGGTTTCTTATGTTTTTCAAACTTCGCTAGCTTCTTAACACAACACATATATATTTTTGGGAAAATTATACTTTTTAAATTTGCTTTTATGATTAAAATATAACACATCAGCTAAGTAGTTACGTCTAATGATTTTATATCTACAGTACGTAGTTGAAAAGACATTTTTTCAGTAATTCTGTTGATAATAAGCAATGACAATGAAATATTAGGCAATAAAACTGGAGTTAGTGCTGTTTAATAAATTATTAATTGACGACGTAAAAAAAATTAAATAAATAATGAGAGCAATATAAACTTTATGTAAACTTGGAAAAAATTAATAGACAAATAGATCAAAATTAAAGTATACTTGTATCTTAAACATAAGAAAAATTTTGTAATAAAATAAATTTGTGAAATATTTGCAAATTAATTTTTAAGTTTAAAAAGTTTTTAGTTTTGGGATTTTTAAATGCAACCGATACAATAATTTTTCTTTTAACATCGGTACTCACTTAAAAATAGAATATAGAAAAAGAATGCCAATAAAATTCAAATAATATCCATTTATTCTTATTGTTATTAATTTTCTTAATTTTTATTGATACATTTAAAGATGAATATAGCAGAATCAATGCGACAGACGGTTGCAACTATGTTGCAAGGAATCGATAGGTAATTTTATACAAATATGCACTTCATTCTTGTACTAATAAAGAGTAAAAGTTAGTTGTAATGAAATTATATAATTTTTATTTTTAAGGTACAATCCTAAAAATTTACCGACATTAGAAAGATATGTAGAAGCTCAGTCTCAAGAAAATGCCTATGATTTGGAAGCGAATCTCTGCGTTTTAAAATTATATCAGTTCAGTCAAAATTACAATATTAACATAATTTCGCAAATACTGATGAAAGCACTTACAAATTTACCGCACACGGATTTTATACTGTGCAAAGCGTTGTTAACTGATAAACTGGTATGCATAGAAATTACGCGTTATATTATTATTTGAATGTTTTAAAAATTCTTTTTTGTAACATTTTTAAATATTATTATTTCAAGATTCAGCAAGATCCTGTTAATCAAATTGTGTACATTGCCGGTTTATTGGAAACGTGCGATTTTCAGCAGTTTTGGCTGCGTATTCAAAATACACCGGATTTACATTCGCGGATAACAGGATTTCATGACTCTATTAGAAAATTCATTTGCCACGTTGTAGGGAGTACTTATCAGACTATCAACAAAAACTATTTGTGCGACTTGTTAGGTGGAATAGATGGTAAGAGTTTACTTTATTTATATGTATTTAATGAGAGCATCGTTGCAATTAACGATTATATTGATGTATTAATTGAATTATATTGTATCTACGAAACCTGAATCACGTTCGACTATTAAAATATTTATGCACATATGTTTCTTAATTTCAAATAACTTAAATAATTATTTCCGTACTAATGATTACATGAACTTAATAAATTCTCATTAATCTAAAATTATCTTCGCATATGTTTCAGAGAATACTTTAAGATTGTGGGTACGAAAATACGGCTGGAAAGAAATTGAAAATAATTTAATTTACGTAACTAATCAAAATGAAAGCGTAAAAACCAAGAATATAACAGAGAATATCTTTATTGATATGGTTGCGTCTATACTGAACGTGTCTTAATTTTGCTGCACGAATAAAAAGCCACTTTTTATCAGGTGTAATTGTATATATTTTTTACATTAATGTATTCTCTTACATGTGCATACATATTATTTTTCTTTATACGATATTATTTCGCTATATCTAAAATAAATTAAAAACAAATCTGTAATTATTGTTTAAAACAATAAAATAGCTATTAATTTGTTTAAAAACTATAATGAATAATCTAATAAATATAAACAAAAAACTAAATATTGCAGAAGATTTAATTTAAACGTTCCACTATGGTTCACATTACAATTTAAAAAGTAACATAAGTTGTCAATATTTCGTATTACTCCACGAGGTATCTCGAAATACATCAAGCTCTTCTAATAGCTTTCCTAAAAAGTTTCGATTTTCACCTACATTTCAGCATTTTATTAATCGAATCCGCATTTTATACAACGTATAGTTCATCATTTAAGACTGCTTAACACGAATATCGTTTCCGATAACATTATATATTAATGATCACAGATCAAAACATTTTACTATTCGATTCAAAAATTTAAATTTCAAAGTAAATTATTCGCTTATATCTGTGTTATTTAATTTATTATATCCAAGAAATTGTGCATAAAGCAAGGAAAACCAGATCGTGGTTGTAACTAAAACTTATATTAAACTTAAATGAAGAGTTAAAATGTAAAATATGAAATTAAAGTAGATAAACATAATCACGAATGCTATTATTTACGAAAACTGATAATGTATAAGTTCAGAATTTAGGAGTATATCACAAGATTAAAGAAAATAGTCATTAAAAGTAAATAATAACATGTATATATACCTACATAATCCTAAGGTATCTAGTGCCTATTCAAAAAAAAATCAGGTGTAATATGAGCCCAAAACTACCTGCAAATAAAAGTCCACTCTTGGTGCGTTGTATAATACAGAAACTTGGTGACCTTTATGAGATAGTGAAAGTGAAGTAACATATAAACGATCATTACATGTTTATTTTTTTCTAAGGAAGGATAAATGAACGGATGATGCCAAATTTAAGAAATGTTTATAAGTATTGTATAAAATTAAGTATGGCCAAAGTAAATGAATAAATAGTAGATAACGCAGAATTAAATACGTATGGGACATTAAGAAAAAAAAAACAATACGAATTGACATTTAAACTTTAATCGAGTTTAATTTGATTATAAATTGTTTTGAAGCGCATATATACGATATTTTAATTGCATATTTTGAAATTAAATAAGTCATAATAAATAATCATAACGTTGTAATGAATATAAATTATATTTTTATATTTAAAATTAGGACATCTTTATTGTCCCTAAATTATTATACTTCTACGATAAAAATATTTTTTATTAATAAGATTTATTTATTTAAACTAAGCTTTGAACGTCATGATAAATAATGGGACATAATATTCTAACACAAATTATAAAAACAAGCCCTTCTGCACGTTAAAAATTATAAAACAATTTTTCGCTACATAAATCACCTAATTAAATTTTATTATAAAATATGAACTCTTACGTCAAAATAAATGTTGATGAATATTTTAAAATTACACATTAAAATAAGAATAACCATAAGAAATTTTGAAGTATCACAAATTTCAAGTTCTAGAATAAAATCTACCCCGATAGATTTATTTTATTTACAATTGTTGTACATAAGTATATGCATGTATAAACGGCTCGTTGTCTTCAAAATGTACAAAATTATATGTATGTATATATACATATATATATTGATAATTCCTTCATTGTAGAAAACAAGAGGTTTAGTTAATAAACAATAATAATTCAATGAAGTACAAAACAAACATTTTTATCACGTATGAGTTATTACTTTCAAATAATTTTATAATAATTCGAGCAAATATATTTATTTATTACATGTTAATGAGAAAAAATTATAAAACTAGTTTAAGTAAATTTTAAGAGATGCGTTCGATCGATAAGCATACGATACCATTAAACACGGGATTAAAATAAAATTTCACAAGTTTCAGCGAATATATAAACTGCATTATCGTACAAATTGTATTTCATCATTATCATCATAGCTTATCGAAAGGTTCTATATATACAAAAATATAATAAAAAAATTGACAATGTATTATATTTAATTTACTGCAAACGTAAACCTTTTAGTTTGATAAAATCTAAAAATAAAATGTATACATAAAATTCAGTTTTGTTATACTTTTGCAAATTTTCGGTTTTTGAAAAAAGAATAACATTGTATATTATTTATCAAGCAACGGGATTTAAGCTCTAATTCACTTGTTTTTATCTTTCAGCTTCAGAAACTGTAAAATTTTAAGTAGCTATAAATTTATACACCTATCATCTGACTACGTTTACATAAATGTAATCCTTTTTTTAATTCAAAACTATATAAATGAATTTAAAACAAAGTTATCATTATTTTCGTTTTATCAACATGATTCTATTAAAGTTGCTACATAATAAAATTGTAAAGAACGCAGAATTATAAAATGAATAAATAAATCAATAATTGTAAATACGCGGTAATTTTTATTCATTTTTAAATAACGTTATTGCCCGGGTTTGATTATTAGACATATATTTTTCCATATCGTCCTATAATCTAACAAAAACTTTTGCCGCGGTCGGATCTTGACTATTTCGTCGCTGTGAAAACCAGAAGAAATGGTTTATATTTTCTGAAGGTAATTTTAGAGTGGAGAATCATGTACTACCGGAATTTTAGATAAAAATAAATAAAACCATTTTGAAGGCTAGTTATTTCTACTATTATTAATAAAACATCATCTGCTGTTTTATGAGAACAAAATTAATTGAGGAGAAAGAATGAAAAAATTTATTACAGATTATAATAATATGATCACGGACGTGTATCAAATATCCCAGCACGCGCTGAACACTACAGCAGTCTGAAACAAAAGTCTTTATTCCTTCTATTATTTATAAGTTTGGACGCTCATATACATCTTATTAATGTAGAAATTATTCCTGATGGACTGAAATCTAACAATTCAACCCTTACATCCATCTACGGGCTTCAATCTACTTTAATATGATCAAATCTGTTACAGAGAACATTATTTCACATCTGTTAAAAAACTTTGATGTAATCTTGACATTAAGGTCTTTTGAGACTCTTGACATCAAAAACAAATAAAACCCCTATTTAACTCGACAGGTTAAACTTTGTAAGGTGATGTTAGTTAAAAATTATAAACACTAGGATTCAATGATTAATCCATGAAGATAAAATTTAATATCCGGCAAGTAATGGGTTTCCCCCCTCATCGAGTTTGTAGCTGATATCAAGCTTCAAATATTATTTTCAAATCGTCCTTACATAACTCACATAAGTTAGCTGTTCGGTGCATACCATACAACACTTGCACAAGCAGTCACTATAATCTGATCGATTTGAAATTACAAGTAGAGAAGGTGTCTATATCAACATATTCTTAATATTTCATAAAAATGGCGTAGTATTTTTGCTTACAGGACATATTATATATGTGTGTGTGGACGTGCACGCACATGGTGGTGCGGAATAAAAGTCAAAATAATTAACTAATAATTTTTAAAAAGTTCATTTGTAGGAAACAAATTTTGAACTTAAACAAAAAGTACAACCAATATTAAATATTTTAACTTGTCATGGTTAATTTTCTACATTCGGAATTTTTGATGTTAAACAATGTTCACATTTTTTTTCTTGTGACATCCACTTACAGGTTTCATTAAATTGAAAATGAAAACTGCAAATTGTTCCGGAGCATCACAAGGAAAACATTTGAATATAATTTACATTAAATAAAATTCTAAATATATAAAAATACATTTATAAATGTGAATCGTACAAATTTAGATTTTGTTTTCTATTTTGTTCGATCTAGTGAAAACATACAAATTATAAATAATGGGATAAAGTAGTCACTAAATTGTAATACGAGAATTTTAATTCATTCATTATTTAATACAAATAATGAAATCAATGTCTCATAGAACATTTATCCTAGTGAGTATACTCACTGGTATGTTTTATTAATTCTTAAGTAACCATAAAACAGCGTGGTTCTGTCTGTTCTCACCACGCTAGTACAAAAGTTAATGAAGTAACCCATTGATATTTTATAAGAGGTCTGTGGAATGCCAACGGCTTGAACTATTTTTAAATTCTAATTCTATGAAAACTCACCTTACTGACAATGATTATTTTATAATTTTACCACATACTTATGCACGTACTCATCAGGTACAGTTCATTGTGGTTCGGCTATACTCATTAAGACTAGTATCTAATATTACCTTTCAGGGAGAAGTATTTATGTGGAATTCATCTTAACATACAGACAATGACATCAGCAGCCTGTTTGTCCATCATGCCATAAAATAACAACGGAATTTTTTAGCAGTTACATTCCGTTCTTAGACAGCAGGTTTCTGTCACGTGTAGATTGAAATTCAAATTATATAGCGTGTGGATCTAGGATCCCTGTAGCCAGAAAACACGTTAGTGCTCAATCGTAAAAATGCTAATTACTGTTTTTAATATTTACTACAAGCTGACCAACCACATCATTTAGCATTATTTAGGAGAAGAACATAATAGGCAGGGTATAGTAACCACTGGTATAAGCACGACTTAGTGGGTTCATGGGTTTTCTACGCCTTAAGGGTCTTATATAGCCGGTCGTGTCCAACAGCCCTGATGCAAGGGTATTTGGGTGATTTTCCAGCCATACATCATTGCTCTGTGCATATTGCTTAATAACCTCACATACATAGAAATATTTAAATCATGATGAATGATCTGATACCAAGGTGCATTTGTTAGTCGAAGAATTTTATTTTAGCAGTCTGTATAGTTTTTACATTTGCCGGATTTGCACCCCACAAATGCACGCCGTATGTCCAGACAGGCTTTCAAATAGCATAAAAGATAAGACGTTTGTTGTCAATAGACAGCACACTATTTCTACCCATTAACCAGAATAGTTTTTTTAATTCATTTGAATATGATTTCGATATGTTAGTCGGCTATTTAAGTGTAAGCCCACAACTCTATTGAGGATTATTACTCGTTATATTTGCGTCGATATCAGAAGAAACAAGGCAATGTCATAGGCAAATGCGGCTAACTGAACATTAGTCATAGGGAAATCGGCTGTGTATATTAAATACAGCGAGGGTCCAAACACTGAGACTTGAGGCACACTTGCAGAGACGGGATTACGATGGAGACAAGATCGCTGATGAAAACCACCTATTTGTCAGTTGCAGTTATTATAAAATGTACCAATTAAAATTCCTGTCAAGTATTATAAATAAGTAAAGGAATCCCTATTCCAATTAATATCAGATGCTTGCTAGCTTACGACTTTATATGCTCTCGGGCCTCAAACCATTATCTTTTCCCGGTCATCAAGGGTTATACTCATACCGATGAATCATCATCATGCAAGCAGAATATCTCTGCCAGGTAACCCTTGCATTATACTTTAATGCGAACATTATAGCACGGCAATAGACTTCTAGTTCTATCTGAAGTACACCTGATAGAGCGATCAAAGCAAGTTTTGGGCTGTGTGATATGGTCGGATCATTACGATAAGAGTCGGCCGCTGTGCGCTTTGGACTAGGTAAACTAGTTTAATATTAGCGACCCTATGAACCCAGACTGATGACGCATAAGTGACGATCGGTATTACTATCACTTTGTACAAAAGTTTCGCTGCACGTGCAGGATCCCTCACTCAGCTCGTGCTACTCGGGCTATTCCTTGATTCACTGGTATAAATTTTGCAATAACTTCCCGAAGATGCTGTGAAATATTACCGTTAGGGCCTAACGTAACTCGCAGATACTCCAAACAAGCATGATGTTTTATTACCCTTACCAGAGGTTGATGTTCTAGTTTCCATTCAAGGGACATATACATAGTCTTTTTTCATCGGGAATTGTATTATTGATGGATGATTCAAGTTCATGTATGGTTATTGGTAAATTGTAGGATTCCTGATCTAAAGAGGAGAAGATCAGATGATTCATAAGATTGGCGTTTATGATGTTTTTAAATTGAAATTAGCATCTGAGAATGAGTTAGCAAAATAATTACCAAGAATGCGTCTGATCGATTGTAACGTAAGTTCTGCTCCCTTATCCGTTAACTATCCTCTGGTATATTGCAAGAAATTCAACCTATTCCGGTCCCGAATACTCCTTGCCAGCTCTCTTTTTGAAACCTTTGTTAAGGATAACAAACAAAAGATCCAGCTCCTTTTTCGATTCCTAAAATATTCAATATCCTCCGTGATATCTAAACTTCATTTACTCGTGCCACCGGCCAATGTTACAGTACACACGGCACGTTAATGGATGCAATAATCTGATAGAGGACACATTTAGAACGTAAGCTTCGTCAATATTTGAATGGGGAAGAATCGATACGACGAATTTTCGGTTCGAAATTCTTTATTTATTACTTAGCGTACTTATAAAAATACGTATTTATAAATGTTCAAAATATCGTTAATTTTACGTTTCTGTTTGTTTCAACGATTTGTCATTCCGAACGAATTTTTAAATGCCATTTAATAAACCGACGATAGGCATTCGTTATCAGGATGATAAATAAAAATCAATTTCATCTTTTAATGTCGGTAGTACGTTTTATTTACAATCGTTATCTGTAAACATGAAAACACCGTGGTCCAATTTTTCCCTGTTTTTTTATTTTTTTTTTAATTGTAATAACTTATACGGTAATTAATTAATTACGCGTACGTACGTCTCGATAGAGAGTTTTTTAGAAGTGACGAATATTTCCGATTGAAAAATTTTATGGAGAAAATTAAAACTCCTTCGTTGTTGGTGATTTTTTTCATGCAATTAGGTTTTTATTTTTTAATATTTTTAGGTTTCGTTAATCGTTTATTGTTTTTACCGAAATTCGTCGCAACTAACAAACGGAAGGTAAGCGTGTTTTACATTTCAACGTTTTAGCAAGGACTAGAAAATTAACTTTTTAACTGCAGGGCTAGATTCTAGTTTATGCGAGAAGAAAATTATACATTATTTTTTTCTAATAAACTTGTAAAATAGGTAAATTTACTCACCAACATGCGCAAACAATTCTTACATTTCTAAAAAAAAAAAAAATGATTTTAAAATTAATTACACCCTTTAGAAATTTTACTTATTTTTACGTTTACAAACGCGAAATAGAGCGAAATTTTGTCGTTGTAGCGGTAATGTGGCCGTCACACATACGACTTTCACGGTTATATCGATAGTGTCATCGATTAATTTATTAATTATTCTAATCGTTATTTTATTTTAAACGTCGTTTAAAAATTATTTTATTAAAATAAAAACAAAATTATTAATCTTAAAAGTTATTTAGTTAAAAGCTTTGTGATTTTTCGTAAATTCTATCGGTTTTTCGCACTTTTTTTTATTGTTTATTTTTTAAAAACCTTCTTACACGCCACGCTTTTCAAATGATCTATATTTTAGTAATAAATAACATTCTCATTTAAAAGTCCGCAAAAAATCGAAATCTATTCCTATTAGATATATCAATAAATGCGGTTGAATTTCAGACACATTTTCAACGGTTGGAGGGTAAAATTTAATATTAATATATAAATAAAATACCGATAATAGTAAATTCAAATACGTAACGTGATACAAAAAGCAAATGACGATGTTAATACTGACTGTTTAGTGTACCAATTTTTCATTTGTTAAAATTACTCGAATTTTATTATTACGTTAAAAGGGTTAAAGAGCGTCTAATCTTAATAAATTACCACACTCTTGAGCCATTAACTTCTCTTGAATATAACGTAATACAAAGTCGTACCGGTTTACTTGAATTATATAACTTGATACAAAGAATAAAGTAAATAAATATTTAACACTTGGGAACTCTTTTCATATTTACGCTTAAATAAACAACCCTAAACTTTCAACGTAAATATTAATCAACGAACCGCTTAACTATTGCAATATTTAAAATTCAAATTGGATCAACGTGGTTGTAATAATTTTTAATGCAATACGTAAATAAATTTATTCGAAGCATTTTTTTGTTAAATATTTTTATTTCATTAGGCGGTTAGTCTCTAATTTTTCGACCGAAGAAATAAGTTTATAATGATAAAAATTATATAAACAAAAAAACGTTAATTACGAGATTTTGTAAAAATATACAGATCGTTCTACGTTCTGTGTGTTTCAGCAAAAAATAATTACGTAATCATTTAAAATTCACCATATTACATGTTTTTCAGAAACACGAAAAACTTTATCATATATTTGACGAAATATATTCCCATTACGTATATCGTCGAGTTAAAGATTGTTGGAATCATCCAGTGTGCAGTAGTCCGGGAAGTGAAATAATATTAATGGATAGAGAAACTAAAGATAATGGCTGGACTTTCAAGTATTACTACGAAGCATTTATTTTCAACTTTAAACATTTCAAAAGAAAATTAAACGATAAAGTTAAAATCACTAACGTTAATAATTAATAACGAAGCTTTTCGGCGGTAACATCTAGTGCGTGTATTTCCTCTCTTATCGTTATCATATACTTATTTATTATTATATTTGTTTTAATTTATTTTTATTCGAAAATAGCGTAATAGCAGAAAAGTTTCGTCATTAATTATTAACATAACAAATCACTACGCTGTATACATATGTATATATATATATGTGTGTGTATATATATATATAATCATTTTCTCCTCAATAATTTGGTTGGTGGACAACATGACTGTTCAGTAATTTTCCATCACGGGCCAAGTTTTATAGCTTCTTTTCTGTAATATGCTCTCCATAAACTTGATTCTCGTTTGGTCTACTGCCGTTTAGTCGTCCTTCAATTAAATTTGTGATCCAAGAAGAGTGTCTGATTAAGTGACCAATCATACTGTTTCTTCGACTTTTTATTACTGTCATTATTCTTGATTCCTCATGAATTCTTCGGAGTACTTCTTTATTTGTCATTTTTCGGTCCAAGATATCTTCATCATCATTCTGTAGCACCACAATTCAAAAGCCTGTAGTTTGGATATATCTCTTTTCAAAGCACCCATATAATGCCAGGCTCCAAATGTAGGTTTCGATAAATAATTTTCTTGTGTTCAATAAAATATTTTTAGCAAGGTTCTCTTTTTATTGAACGCATTTTTTTCTTGGACTATCCTTCTTCTAACTTCCTTTTCGCTCCTTCCATCCATTGTGATTAGACTTCCTAAGTAGCAAAATTCTTGCACTTGTGGCAGTTTATGTCCATTTAAAGATATATTTATATCTGTCTTTCTGTTTTGAACATTCCATTATTTTGGTTGTACCTACATTTATTTTCATTTTGCACCTTTCAATTAGTAGAGTATTTAAGTCGTTAACAGCTTGCTGTAATTTTATTTCACTTTCTGCTATAAGCGCTATATCAACTGCATATCGTATAGAATTATACCACAGACCGTTGATATTAATGCCAGTTTTTCTATTTTCTGCAATTCTATATATATATATGTATATATATATATATATATATATATATATATATATATATATATATATATATATATATATATATATATTGTACAATATTAGTGACGGGATATATATATATATTTATTTATACAATTAAAAATAATTAATTTTTTTTCATTCCTATTGATAATTCCTCATAATTATTTATATGAACGTAACATGTCAAATCAATGTAACCAGCCAGGAGGGCTATCGTAAGTGTTGAAAATAAAAGTATAATACGTTTTTTTAATAACGTATAACTCGTTTTTAACAAAATAATTTCCTTCGTTGAGCTAAAATAAAAGGAATCATTTCGCGTGTGTAATCCGAACTCTTCCTTTCTTGTACACTTCACTTTCTAACTGACTATATTACTGCATAACACACACACATATATATATATATATATCATCATCATCATCAGTGAGTCGTGTCAACCCACGCAGGGGTATCCTGACCATGATCTGTCACACGGCTGACCAGGCTGCGCCAACAAATATTTGACATTCTGACCCCAAACGTCAGAATGCCGGTTATATATATATATATATATATATATATATATATATATATATATATATATATATATATATAATACTGTAGTGTCTGTCTATGATTTGCAAATATTTTCAATATAATCACTGCATTGGACTATTTTTATCACACATAAACAGAAAATCTATTTTTTGAATGTCTTCCTGTTCCGATTTAACTCGAAACTAGTATAGTAATAACGATGAAATTCTCATAACTTATAGCCTATATTATCGGATTCGTTCTAAGCTTTGTTTCACGAATAGGACAGAAATTACAATAATTTAGTTTTAAAAAGTAGCAGATAGCGATATCTCTGTCAAATCGTTTAAAATTTAACACGTTTTCCGGTTCGAATGTACCTTCACTCGCAATACAAACGACGTTTTGTTGCGTTAGGGGCGTGGCTGAAATAACAGACGGATATATATTGCTAAAAGAAAGGGACATCGATATCGTATTAAAAAAATAATTACACAGGCGAAGACGTGGGTAACTTGTAGTATATATATGTATGTGTGTGTGCGTGCGTGTAAGTATATATATTAGAGAAAATTATCTTTATTCTTTTACAAAAAATAACCCGCCCTGATAATCTCTTAATACTTATTAATTACGGACACACAAGTACACCATAGTCTAATGGTATAGCTCATGACGGCACAGATGCAACAGTGATAATCTCTTAATACTTATTAATTACGTATACACAAACACACCGTGTCCTCATGGTACAGCTCATGACGGCACAAATGCAAAAAACCAAGTAATCGTGTAGACTAAAAAATTAGGATAATACTTCGCCATAAATCTACCAAACAACAACAAGGCGGAAGTAAGGTGGTTGAGGCATAAGAGGGTGTTTATAATATAACTATGTAAAAATTTCGACTAACTATAAAATTTTGACGCAAAATTATAAATTTTATACACGTATTTATCATACAATACCGCTTCTTAGGTGAACTGTACATAATTTTCAATTTACTTATATACATAAATATTTTTAAAATTGACACATTTCACGTCAACCAGAAGATAAAAAATTTCACGTACCATATAGCGGACATCGTGACTGGAAAGCCTAAAGAATGTCACTGGTATCCAGTATCGCGTTATTTTCTCTTCCCTACAATGAATATTTATAAATATTTCTTTGAAATTTCAGATTTACCGGTAAAATTCGTCCCTGTATAAATATGGGTTCTTTCAATTATTTAGGTTTAGCCGAAGAGTCGGATATCGACGAACATGCGCGAATTATAAGAAAATACGGTCTATCAATGTGCAGCACTACGTACGATTTGGGTATAAAACTTTTATTTAAAGCTTAATTTAGATACTTAGTAGTTTTAACGAAGAATACGCATCGGGGGTTTTTACAGGTCAACATCCATTCCATAATGGGTCCATTTCCAAAAAACCCCAATTTGAATTTAGTATGTGTTTTTTTTTTTATTATTTTTATTATAATCGCATTTATTTTTAAGTGAACGTAATATGAAAAAAAAAACACCCCATAATATATATATATATATATATATATATATATATATATCTTGATAAAACCAAAAAGTAAAACTATCTGACGAAATCCTTTTTCTCAACTAAAGCTGTCCACACAGTGTAATATAAGTTTTAGTTATGGCAGCTTCTTTGTTTTTTTTGCTTTTGGGGGAAGCCATTAAATATTTTTAAAATGTTCCTTTCCGTTCGCAATTCCGTTACGCGTTAACATTCGACGTTCGCTGTTGTCTTAAAACTTTGTAACATAATTTTTACGACGTTAATGTAATTTATCAGGCATAACTCGGCTTCATCGAGAACTGGAAGATTTGACGCGTAAATTTTTAAATATGGAGGACGCTTTATGTTTCGGAATGGGGTTCGCGACGAACGCTTTTAATCTACCGGCTATACTAACGGCGGAGTGTCTAGTATTAAGCGACGAACTTAATCACGCTTCGATGATTAACGGTTTGAAACTTTCAAAAGCTACCGTCCGAATATACCGACATAACGGTACGTATATATTTAACCCTTTCAGTCGTTAAAATCTTAACTTTAAATTATAAATTTTATAGTTTATTATACAATGCTGCTTCTTAGGCGAACTGTAGATAATTTTAAATGTATTTATATAAATATTTTTAAAATTGAGACATTTCACGTCGACCAGAAAAAAAGAAATTTTGTTAGCACTGAAATGTCATGTACCATATAGTGGACATAGTGTGACTGAAAGGATTAAGAAATATCTCCGTCTCTAACCATTACACGTTCTTTTCGCTTATTACGCGACGAGTAATTTGAATTAAATTTTTACCAATTAAAAAACAACAAATTGTACTTAAAATATCGCCTAATTATTATTTATTTATATATCATTAAGGAAATTAACGTAATTATATTTGATTTATGGCGGAAAAGATGAAGCGATAGTTTGCTTGGTAGAACAAATTTTAAGTTTTTTAATAGCATAGAAAATAGATTTAACGTCGTAGACAAGCTAGAGATAAAATTCCAGTCAAGTGCTGTCTGGACGCGGCAATTTCGGTTCGTATTGTAAACGTTTTAATATAAGATCGTCAGATATTTGTTTATTTTCTGGTAGAATCGATTCGGTTAAACATGTTCTATTTGAATTTTACCGAATATATTCGTAGAATTAGCAGTTTTTGCGGCTCGCTTGTGAATGATCAAATAGTAATAAATAACTCGGCAGGTTTAAATGTTCATAATGTTACGTCGTTTAATCGTTACATCAATATCGCTTTGCATAGACGTATAAAATAATGCTGTGACTAAACTAATGTATCGCAGCTAAATAACAAATATACAAATATACAAAATAGATATATTTTAAATATTTATAATGTTAAGTCGTTTAATCGTTATGTCAATATCGCTTTGCATAGACGTACAAGTTAAATTAAGTTAAATAATGCTGTGACTAAACTAATGTATCGCAGCTAAATAACAAATATACAAATATACAAATATACAATATATATATATATATATATATATATATATATATATATATATATATATATATATATATATATATATATATATATATATATATATATATATACTCAGCTTTTCGGCTATATTAAGCCATTATGGAGTGGTCGTAAATAACAAATATTTTTTAAAATATATAAAAATTTATTTAAAAAACAATTATATATATATAAAAAGGGGGGGGGAATAGGAAAATAGCGAAATTAAAAAACCGTTATTTATAAAATAATCCGAATAGCTAATTGCAAAACAACATAATCGACTCGTCAGCGATATAAAATTCGAATATAATTACCATCGAATTTCCAGGGAAAATGAAAACTTTCTAATATTAAAAAATTGATGAAATTTATAATATACTTCTTAAAACTAAGATTCTTCGATCAAAATTTATCGTCAAATTTGATCAATTATTTTACTACATTCTACGCTGTTCAAATTTTTACTTTCTTAATTTTTATTTTATTTATTACACGAGCGCTATGACAATTTAGCTTAATCATTCGTGGAGTATAATCTTAAATTTAGATTATATTATTTCCAATACGCTATCTCATAGCACGATTAACAACGAACAACCTATAGATAAGTTTACCTCCAGCCGTCTCTTCCCAAGATTAGTCGTAGAGGAATTGTACTCATCCGCAGATTGCGATTTGGACATCATTTGTTGCCTGACCATCTTTTCCGTATGCAGCTTAGAGAAAGTCCCTTCTGTCCCCTTCATTCTGAACAGGCAGTCTGCAACCCGGATCATGTTTTTTTTGAATGCTCTGCTGTAGCGCCGTTGCGTTTGGAGACCTTATCTTGCTACGTTCTTCGAGTATTACACCTCCGTAACCTCCGTATAATATATCGTCCCTCCTACATCTGGATAATCGATTCTAGAGAAGTCAGCATGCTTGATTAATATGTAGATAGTCCCCACAATATCACGTTGGGTAAGCTGTAAAGGCACCCCCATTTAATAATTTAAAAAAAAACGTTTTCATCATTAATAATTAACTCATTATTAATATTCAACTTATACTTTAAACGCGCATCAATAGTATAATGCCATTCGAGCAAAGATGACAAACTAAATCGCGAACGTCTAGTACGCAGAATTCACAAATATTCGAGGATATAATTTTAAAAAGCTCCAGATATATACCGAAGCTATGCGAGACCAGTTATGACTTGACTTTAAATTTAACTTTGATAATTTAATGAATTTATTTAATTCAATTATTTCCCTTAATAGCTTTTAATAATTTATACCTTGATCTACCATTACACGGATTCTTCCAGCTGTCTCGCCGCATATTTTTGAAAATTATTGTTGCAATGAGACTTTAAAAATTCGTAATATTACCGGTATTATCATATAGTAAATTTATATTAAATTTTTCATTAAATTAAAATATAATTGAATAGTCTGAACATTTTAAGTTCTGCTACAAATTTTTACTTATCACGTCATTTTTAACTAGAAAAAAAAATCGTCCACAAATTAATGTTAAATATTAAAAAAAAAAAGTAATAAATAACATTCAAGAATATCCCACACTTTAACGAACGTACCACTATATGGTACGTAAAATTTTAATGCTGAGATTTTTTATTTTCTGCCGTTGACGTTAAATGTGTCAATTTCAAACACGTTTATGTAAATACGTTGAAAATTATCTACAACGTACACTTAAGAAGCATTATTGTATAATAACCCGTATAAAATGTATGATTTTATGTCAAACTTTTTATAATGTATCACATCGAAAAGGTTAAAATTGTATTAATTCGTATCGCCTTACTAAGGTTGATTTTATATTGAAAACAAAAATAATTTATAAGTTACAAAGAACAAAAATAAAAATTGGGATTATTTTAAAAAACAAGTAAAAAACTATTTAATGTGAAATTTTTGTAACGTTTTATCGATAACGTTACTGTATTTTAAGTTGATTTGAAAAGTTTGGAATGTAACGATTTTTTTTAAAACTAAACAACGAAAACAGATTTAAAATCGGTAAAAAATTGTTCTTTATAAAAATCACAAATTTTTTGCCTGTTTATTATCAAGTGAATGTTATAAATTATAAAAATACACACAAATTTATAAAAATATAAAATTGTAAAAAATTCCTTAGATACACAATTTACAAAAATTATCATAAGCGCACTGATTGGGATAAATATAATCAATCCTGTTATTCACTCTTTAATAAAAGTTACAGTTATAGTGAAGTCAATATCGATCATTTTGCAACAAACTTATCTAAGATAACAAATACCTGCACATGATGCTCAACTGAGGAATATGGATTCCTTAGTTAAGTATCATCAGCATAAATCAGTTCCATAGTGGAACCACGATTGCATATTGGCATTGAGAACTGGAAGAAAAGCTCCCAAAACCTTAAAGAGAAATCCCAGCAATGAAAATTGTATTACATTCAGTAAAATGTGAGCTAAAGCTGTCTTTACATTTAAATAAGCTAAAAGGAAATGGCGTGACTTTACATATACAATTACTCCTAAAACCTCATCCACAGAAAGGTTCCTTCCAATCCCCATGGCGCACTGTCGTACTAAAACAAGGCAAAAATCTATTCTTAATGGACAGTTATAGACCAGTTTCCTTGACATCGGTCTTGTGTAAAGCTATGGAGAAGATAATTAATAATAAACTACAATGGATACTTCACTCACATTCACTGCTCTCCAAAATTCAGTGTGGTTTTGTGCCTAGCCGTTCAACTAATGGAGAACTCTGTTCTAAATGCTTTCGCAAAACTCAAACATCTTCTGGTAATATTTTTCGATATTCAACAAGCATTCGATACCGTCTGGAAACATACGATAATGGAACAACTACACAACTGGAACATTCGAGGACGTATAACTGTATTCATTAACAATTTCTTGAATCATCGAAATTTTGTGTGTAAAAATTGGTAATATAATATCTAACAAACGAAGTCTCGTAAAGTTCTGCGCTCGGACCAACATTATTTAATATTAACATTAATTCCATTGCCAGCGAGATTAAATCTCCTATTCGTGCAGCACTCTTTTCACATGATCTATTATTATTCATATCATGCAAAAGTACAGCTATTGGGGAGTTAGCTTAGCAAAATACCACTAACAATTTAATTAAATGGTTAGAAGATCACGGTTTACAATTTTCCGATTCAAAAACAAAATTAATTCACTTTTGCAGATATCATAGCTGTTATCAACTTAATATTAGAATGAATAACAAAATTATTTCATTTACAGATAATATTGCGTACCTTGGGTTACATTTTGATAAAAAATTAACTTGGAAAATGTATATAAAACATCTTATACTATATTGCTCACGTAGATTTACTACGAAAACTATGGCATACTTCTTATGGTGCAAGACTCATTATTAAAAATTTACAGAACCTTGATCATTCATCTGCTAAACGAAAAAAGTTACGTTCCTTGAATCACAAAGCGATTCGTCTTGCTCTCGGAGCTCTCCCTACAACGCCAATTATATCCAACTGTATTATGAAGCAAATGAATTAATCTCAAATTGACATAATGAAGAATTCAAAATTACCGTATATGAATACAAATATTTAATACAAAGTAAAAACAGCGCTACTTGCTATTCAGTTTTCCGATCTCCCGCCAATTACACTTATCAATCAATTCGTGCTACCTTCTTGGAAGATAAACCTTATCATTCCTAATACTAATCTTACAACGTACTACTCCGAAAACCAAAAGAATATCAGTAAATCCCTTTCCCAATACAGCACATTTTCGATATATTATACAAATAGATAAAAAAAAAAAGATCTTTGTGGCTGTGATGTCTATAATGATAATATGGTCCATTATCCAGTTCCATCGTACTACAGTGTCCTATCATGCGAATTCTCTATAATTCTGTAGATTATGATAATTGCATCGTCTAAAAATGAGCAGGAAATTATCGTTGTCGCAGATTCGCTTTATACGATCAAACAGAGATTCTTGCAAATGGAATTGATGTAAAAAAATGTGTAGGTAATTAGACAGATAGAGCTGCAAACATACAACGTCATTACAATGGTTTTACTGTTTGGTTGAAAAATGAAACATTGTCGATACACGTTCGGTGTTATTAAATCGATTCATTTCTGATATCACAAAAGCGTCTTTAGCCGCTATTTCTTTATTTGGATTTGTGAATGATATTGCGGTATTTTTTCGAAGGTCGCACCAAAGAATGGGTATTTTGAGAAATGTTACTGAAAACTGTCAGAAAACATTATCCAGAATAAAGGATACAAACATACAATATTAGGAAACGTTTTGGATGAATTTGGAAACCCTGAAAATGCTTTGTATATTCCGTTAGTAGAAGCGCTCTTCCAATTTGCAAATGAAAGGACAATACTTCCATAGCTCGTGATAAAGAGCTACCTTCAAAAATTATTAAAATTTAAAACAATGTGACCGCTCATACTTATATTCGAATTTTTGAAATTTCAACTCTATTATCTATATACCTCTAGAGTTCAGGACTCGAAATGATTTTGTTCGGCATTTTAAAGAGAAAACTTCTGCGTTCAGTCGAGATTACAAGAATGTTCAGAACATTTCGAAAAAATTTACTGAAAACATGAATGTAACGTTCGAGGAGAAAAAAAACCTCGATGCGGACATTTCTGTGGAGACAGAATTTCCGGTAAAAAGAATTCAAAAAAGTAAAAAAAAAGATCCGACGAATCGCCTTCAACACACAAGGATGAACTTATGAAGATTTAGTACGAGATGCAAATCGGAAATATGAAATGGAGAACTCAATATTGGATACTGCGGTGGCAAAAGTAAACGAACGTTTTTTTCATGAGAAAATCTACCGAAGCTTCGCATATTTAGATCCGAGAAACTAGCAAAAAATTAGTGAAGAAACATTACCTCTTAACGGTTTTAAAAAATTGATTGAATTACTCACCACATTTGACAGCGACTCCTTAAAATTTTAAAAAATAATTAATCTATTTTGCTCAAAATTGGAAAAATTTAAAAAAGTCTCACAGATTTACGTTACGAAATAGATTTAAATGATTTTCCGGACGAATATTTGGACTTGCCTAATCAAGAAGAAGACGACGAATCGAAATCGAACACCGAACAACCTGAAATATGCGGTTCTCGTTCTTCCAAATCTTACTGTAAAAATTGCACATTGTGCTGTTGGAATATTTTAGACAAATATAGCCCCGATTTCTACATCCTATGGAGTAATAGGTTTGGCGTATAAATATTTCGCTACACAGTTACCCAAGTTGCTTGTGAAAGGAACTTTTCAAAACTTCGGTTTATCAAGAACCTTTGGTATCTAATTCATTCAATCATACATTGGAAAAAAAATGGGTACAAGCCAAGGTTGTTTGTTTAGTTTTTATTTTTTAAGTTCGACCTAAAATCCGAACTTATCCGTCATTTTTTTAATTGTAAACTAAAATCCAAAGTATTTTTTCATTACTATTATTTTTTTCTTTAAAGTTTTTTTTCCGGGTAATAGATAATTATTAATTTGTATTTCATGTGGTTTTTATATTCTTATATTGTAATGGATTGTTGTATTTTAAAATAAAAAAAAAATTGAAGAAAAAATCGCGAAACTCCCGTAAATTTTTAAAATACGTCCCGAAAACTGGCGACGGTATGCGCTTTGGCCGGTTGACTGATTATCATCCGCCCTGTTTCTAACATAATGAAATACTTTTACCTAAAAATGAAAATACTCATAACTTTCCTCGTTCGCGCTAAATTATCTTCACACCTATCAAATAATAACGGAATAATAGACTCCGTTCTTTTACCCTTTGTAGCAGTGACACGGAATATTTAAAAAAAAAGAAAACAGAAAAAAAACCACGACATTCACTATCAGATAAAATACTGTTTTATCTATCATAATTTTTGGTAAATTGTGTATTCTTTTTACATTTTATATTTTTATAAATTTTTTGAATATTTTTATAATTTACATTTTTACATTTACTCGATAATGGCTTAATAGCCGAAAAGCTTTGTGATTTTTCATTAAAAAGAAAACATTTCAGTGATTTAACTTGTTTTTTGTTGCATGAAAATTATTTTAAAAATTAGCGCGAACGTTATTATTATTATTATTATTATTATTATTATATTGTTTAGTGATATTTTATTTCATCTAAATGCGATTATTTACGAATAAAAAAATCGACTCGATACGAAAATACCGAATAATATAACTGAAAAAATATATATATATTCAGATTAATCGATTACGTGGTTAAAAATAAAACGATTCGAAGATAGGTTTTTAGGGGTAAGCTTTAAAACTATAATTTCGTACGCAGATATGAAACATTTGGAAGAAAATTTAAAAACAGCTTTAATCGACAATAAGAAATGGAACAAAATCGTAATAGTCGTTGAAGGTTTATATAGTATGGACGGTACTATATTAAATTTGCCAAAGGTTATCGAACTTAAAAAGAAATACAAGGTAACTATTTATTACTTTTATTCGTATCGATCGTAAAATAAAATAATTTCAACGTACCGTTACCAGCGATATATATTTACTAACCGGGTTTTTTTTTTATGAAATAGGTACAGAATGCGAGGATTTTATGAGCTCTATAAACAGCTACCGACGTACTTCTTTCTTTTCTTATCCGGTTCGCTTGGGATTCATATTTTGTCGCACCAATATTCGGCCAGGATCTTGGTTTTTTCATAGGGTAACATCATGCTTTGTACACATCGTCCGGTTCTTTTTACACTCCAATATTGTCTGGCGTTCTCCGCATTGGCATTTTGGGTCTTCCACCAGGCCACATTTCATCATTTCTGATGCTGTACGAGCACAACCTGTTCGTATTCATTGTGCGCGCCATAATCTGTCTTTATGGTGCTAGCGTTTCCTCTGGCGGTCTCACGGGGTTTGGTTTAATTTCTTTACTCCGTTGATTTATCCGTTCTTTTTCGGGTTGCAATATTAATTCCTCGGTAGTTTTCATGAAACTGCTCCTTGACTTCAGCCTGTATGATACCTTAGTTTGACCGTACATTGGAAGCCTTTCGTCGTAGATTTGGGCAGTTTTTTTCTTTGTCAGCTATTACACGGCGTCTTACGTGTGGTGGCGCTATACCGCTCACTAAATAGAGGTTTTCTACTGCCGTTCACGTACTTATTAAACGTTAAACGACTATCATCCATTATCACTATTAAATACTTCAATTCTTGAACAAAAGCTCGAATTCCATCACAATGTCAGTCTTCTTCTCGAGTAGAAAATATCTTCTGTTATCTCAGCATTAATGCACTTTAGTATAGAATTTTAATATTACATACAACGATAATACCTACAGGGCGTTATTTTAAATAATCGCACCCGTGTAGAAAACAGCCATAAGTGAAAATTTTTCAATTTTCCCCATTATTAACGTCCACATATCTTTAAAATATGAGTTCTTTAACATAGAAAAAAAAAAAAAGTGTTACATATCTAATGTGAATAGTTACCGTTTGGTAGCGTCACTTTTCCACCGAATAATCAATAGGTTAGAAAAGTGGCACATTATTCGGTAATGTGAATTTATGTGTATAGTTTAGTTTGGTGTTTAATGATCGAAGTTACGCTACGATATTTATTGTATCGCGATAAGCCAGAACTAGCAGTTACAATATTTTTCTTCAAAACGATCCATAAAATTATCTGTCGTTACAATGCGCCGTTATTTTCTAAAATATTGTACTGTAAAAAAATTATTAATAAATATATCGGTGCGCAATTGTTAATTTTGTTTCACAATTACCACCCCCCCGGAAAAATGACCTAAAAGGAGTAATTTATTTATTTTTTTTTTTTTAATGGCGGATAATGCAGTGTTTTAATTTTAAGGCTCGCATGTGTAGAAACCTACTTGATGATTTATTAATTCGTACCAGTAATCTAATTTACCAACGTATTATGGTAGACAATTAGCACGAAAAAAATCTCGTAAAATTATTGTTTTTGCATTTATGCCACTTTTCTATTATCTATACAGAGCTAATAATAATCGATGGAATGTACACCGAGATAACTGGTAAACTTCAGAAATTTCAACACAAGTAAAACTCGGAATATATCACCGACCGAAACTTCACCTTAGAACATATCTTAACCTAATTATACTGTTCAAAACACATCGCACGAAATTATCATCATTTTTCGAGGAATGGAAAAGAATTTCCCGGTTTACTTTCAAGTCCCGGGACCTCTCCTGTTTCGAGTTGTCTGCATACGTATCTTAATACTACTCGTCTTATAGCAACGATTTCTTTAAGATACTTTTTACGCCTTCCGAAAAATCTCTCTTTTAATCATAATTTTGATTTTTTTTTATAAGTGTAATAGAATTATCTTTGTTCTGTTAGAGATTTCAACAACTATTCGCATTACCGGCTTTCACGTCATTCCTCCTACATTAGAATAATAAACATTTTATAAATTCACTATCAGTTATAAATATTTTCAACCCATAAAAGACGGCAACGTCACTGTACTGCAGAAAATCGGGACGCACAATCGATTGTCTAAGACGGTGCTTAGTCGCAAGATAAAATTTTTTGGACATCTAATGCGGAAAGAAAATGGGATAGAGCGTCGGTTGTTACAGGACACAATGGAAAACAGAAGACCCAAAGGACGACCGCCAGCACGATGTTATCCAAGAACTAACAAGATTAAATGTACAGATGTCCAGTCACCGAGCCATTGATCGGGAATATTGGAGAAGTTTAGTTGATTCATCCTTATTGGCAAAGTCATGATCACGACACCCCGCTGTGGTAATCGATCAACAAGAGAAAAACAATACGAATAGACTTATTTTCTTTCAATTGACAACTGTACGATGTACATTTATTTGACGACATTAACCGCTAATTTACTTTGAACTTTCCCTCGGTAGTTTGATGCAAAAGAATATATGTCGATGAATCATGAACATTTCTTTACATATAATATATTATATATATATATATATATATATATATATATATATATATATATATATATATATATGTGTGTACATTGAGAAAACTAAATAAAAGTAGTCATTTATATATATATATATATATATATACATCATTTGACTTTTAAAAATCATATCTTTAGGCATATCTATACGTGGATGATGCTCATGGAGTAGGCGTATTGGGACCTAGTGGTAAAGGTATATTTGATCATTATGGATGCAATCCTTCCGATATCGATGTACTGATGGGTACTTATAGTAAATCGTTTGCTTCTTGCGGTGGATTTATAGCTGGAAAACGAGTTAGTATATTATATATAGTTTCCAAGTATACGGTATACGTGCATTTAGAAAGATAATATCTTATATAGGTATGCCAAGAATGACGTGCGAGTCAGAAAAAGCAATCTATCTATCTATCTATCTATATATATATATATAAATATATAAATAATACATGTAATATATATATAAACAGTATATCATTCATTTCATTCAACTCGAATATATACATATAACATAAAACAAATCAAAGCCGAATATCCGCAGCTACATTTTTAAATTAATATGGTAACGTAGCTGAACTTATGCATAAAATAGACAACGTCAAAGGGATGCAGCGACCTACATAATAAATCAGAAGCCGAAACGACCGCCATGCAGATCATATCAACAATTTTCCGTGTTCTCTAACAAGCATAATAACATTAAGAATATACGTCGCATCTAAGAAAGTTATTAATAAAAAATGTTCGTCCGAATTTTCGATACAAATCTAGCCTACAACTACCATTAAATCTATCATCCCTATTACCACAAATGGGGTTGAAACCAATGCGATTTTCGAGTAGTGTTATGACATTTGTCGGAGATTCGCGAGTTTGACTAAGTCACTTACGGAGATTTTAACGCATATGCATACTCACCCCCGTGTTCAACACTACGCAGTTTTTAAGGGACGAAAATCGGACTTTTTTGACTTAGAACGTTAAAAAAAAAAAAAACGAGACCTAAAGATCTCGTTAAAAGTCGACTTTTAAAGGAGTTGAAATTTTTGCAAATCACCCCTTTTTTCACCTTTTTTTAATAGCCGTCTAATTATTCGTCCGACCGTCTAAAGGTATTCGACTTTTTTTCATCTTATCCTATAGCGGAATATTTTAATTATATATACCGAGTCTCTATATAGAATAGTAGCGGAGTTACATCGGCCGAAAGTTGACCAATTATAGGAGGGCGGGAGAAAAGAGCAAAATTTTTCGCAAATTTCCAACGTTCGTTTCGCTACTTTAGATACGATTTAACGAAAAATCGTCTTCTCTGAGGAAATCAAGTCACACTATTTCCTTTAAACGACGTAACACTCAATCGTCTATATAGAACGGTATTGGCTGTAGCTTTAACCAAGTATTCAACTCGCGATGTCTTTAAAATGCTTAAACTCGTCTATGCGCCTTAAAGCCGTTTCCCTATCGTCATTATCGCGATCGACGTTGTTAGCTTTTTTTTACTACCGACCATTATCATTCGCCCGAACTTTACCCCTACACACTGTCCGATGTATCGGACCGTAATCCGAAGTTCGATAGATGTCGGATTTTTTATATTCTTCGTTCTTCCACCACTTATAGCTCCGTCCACATTAATCCTAAAATGTTATCGTACATAACCTTTTTTAAAACACGGATCGTAACCTCTCTAACGACGTTCAGATCTTCAAGTTTCGATTAAAGCGCGCGAAGAAAGGCGGTTAAGAACGCGACGTTTTTTTTCAAAGCCCGATTAATAATCGTCTAATTATTCGATCGTAACGAAAATCGATATTTAACCGTGAATATATATTTAAATTAAAATAAAAATCGAATCCTGGCGCTAAAATCAAAATTCAAATTCTTGGGGCAGGAGGATTTTTTGAAAACTCAAAACTTCGACTTTTTCAAAAATTCCTCCTATAGGGATTAAACTATATGCCACAGCCTATCTAAAATGTATCTTGACTATTTTCGGATCCGATGAATACACGCCGAGTAATAGAGGTGGCAGTAGGGGCAATCCACAATTTTGATGGAGAGTTGTATGAACTTTCAAACGGTTCGGCCTTCTAATATAGGTGTAACTATATAAAAACTATCGTATAAAGCGAAAAAGCCGCGAAAAAATTTCAAAATTTCAATACACCTTGCGGTTTTTTTCAAATTCGACTTTTTTGGTGATAAATCACGAACAATTCGAAATCGCGGGAAATTGTTTATACTAAAGTTAAACGACATTTAAATACACGTCTTATGGCGTTACAGTTGTATTTTTAAACAAAATACTCATTGAGAAAATGGGGTTAAAAGATTTAGGGGGGTTTTGGGCCGTTTTTAAGGGTCGTATGACAGGGTGTTAGGTTTACGTTAGACGAAAGTAGACGTCGAGGTCTATCAGTAATGTAATAATGTACATTTTATCTAAATTAAATTGGTATCGAGGTTCGCGTTTCGAAAGTGTATAGGTGAAGAGAAAACTACAGTTCATAGGGAAGATTAAGGATCGAGTTTGGCGCCAAATGAAAAATGTATATTTGTATATAATATTTATTTTGACAGCGTCATTTCATTACCACGAACAGTTAATATAGCAATTGAAACGTGTGTGCAATTATATCTATTTATTTTATTTTTATATATTAATTTCTATTTATATATAAAGCGTCAGTGTATATATAAAATTGCGTTCGTGTGTGTATATATTTTTTCAATGTTTTAATACCACTGCAATCTTAATTACACTACGCAATCCAAGATATAAAACTTATATTAATTATAAATTGAATAATGACGTGTATATTTTTCTGCCATGCAAACACAGCTTACGATTTGTGTAGTAACAAAACGTTCGTGTTAATATATACCGCACATCCACTTTAACGTACATGTATAAATCGTTGAAATATTTTAATAATAAAATTAATAATAATAAAAAAAATGTCAGATAATTTCCCACCCAATGAACAATTTTGGTTTTGTTATTATATTTTCTAATAGGATGAGACATAAATACATGGAAAGTACACTGTTAACTGATTAACAGATAACATAAAGAACAATTCGGAAACTTAAAACATTTGGTACATTTTAGTTCTCCTCTTTTGAGGATTATCAGGTTGCACCACGTGAAGGTATACAGCATAGCAACCCTGGGCCTACAGAACATCATAGAAAATAATTACCACTGGAATACAGAGTGAAAGTGTGCGATTGTTATGAAATTAGATTTTAAAAAATATGTATTCAGTTTAGGACAGAAATTAAACAAATATTTATTAGCACACATGTATATATCATATTTAAAAACATCTAGAGAAATTAGTTATTAATCGCAGGAAATTAATTAAAGAGGATAATGCTTACTGAATTTCAAATAATTTCATTTAAGAAACGAATTCGGTTATAAAGTTTGAAAAAAAAAAACGAATTCTATGGGATGCATACGTTTGAAACGGGTATAGAGTGGTAAAGTATCAAAGTAGAAAGTCGCCATTATTTTACCTTATTATCGCAAAAGGATGATAGCATACTGTTCCCCCTATAAATTAAGTTAATTGAATGGTGGTGACAGGAACCGTTTGAAATTGATCCACATAAATCGTCATTTATAAAAAATCGAAAAATCGTCTACACGACTTTAATTTTTTATATTGTGTTCTTTACATAAAAAACATAAATAAAATAATAAAAATGGAAAATAATATGAAATACTATTATTAATATTGATAATTTTGGTAAAATTCGTTTAATTGTTATTGCTGTTGCTGCTGCTGCTACGTCTGAAAAAATTGTGTATATATATATAATCAAATTAGGTACATATTTAAAATAAAATAAAATGTTTTTCTCAAAAGATTTTCGAAAGAAAATTATTGTTAATTTCATCAATTGGAGCGTCATTATACTTACAATTGACGGTTGTTGGCTTTGGGTTATCTGACTTATATTATGAATATTTAATTAGATCATTGATTGAATTATCTAAAAAATAATAATTCATAAAAAAAAATATGCATGGTGGGATGTGTACGTAGAAATGTAAATAGGTTAAATGAAAATGTAAAACAATTACTTTTTCTGTTTCTTGCAAATTTGCTTTTAATTTTGTAATTTCCTGCAACAGAAGTTATGTTCAAAAAAAAAGTGACACCATACAATGCTACGTATAAATATAATGAAAAAATGATGAAGATCAAAAGTTACGAAATGTACTCACAATGTTACGTTGCTTCTCTAAAGAATTTCAATGTAATATATTATTAAGCCTAAATGAATTTTAAAGAATTATTTTTATTATTATTATGTGCGTATGTATGTATAATTTGGTGTTTACTTTTAGACAGTTATAAACCACCTTCGAAGAAATAGTTACAACGTCCTGTACTCGACTACTATCCCACCGCCCATTGTACAACAAGCTGTTACGTCGGTGAAGACATTGATGGCAGCAGATTCCGATATCGACGGTATGCCTAAACTAATTTCTTCGATATCGTGTTGGGTAATGCTATGCCGTTGCATAAAATAACGATTGTGATAGGATAACGTTTTAATCATTGAAATCGTCGCGTATCAAAATTTTACAATATTCTCAAATAGCTACAATTGACACGTCGAAATTCTGTAAGAATTCCTCGTTCATTTTATATCTTCGCGATCTCGCTAAGACAGATTTACGGATTTATCTAAAAATTATTTAATTTTCGTAAAAATTCAATTACTATAACTGAAAATCTATTTTAAACGAAGCGAATTATCTTTAAAAACTGTTTAAAACTTTCAAGCACAATGTCCGCTATATAATTCGTGAAATTTATTATTTTCCCCGTTTGACGTGTGAAATGTCTCAAATTTTAATTACATTGAAACTTATCTGCAGTTTACCTAAAAAGCGATATTCTGTATAAAATTTATAATTTTGTGTCAAAATTTTATGATGTATGACTGAAAAAGTTCAATATTTACATTTTTAATCTGCGAAGGCCGTGTATTTATTATTTTCTCTTTTCTTTACAAATTTCGTTAGAATCTATAATAAAATATTGTTTACGCGAATTATTACGTTTTATATAAAATAATAACGGTTACAGCGATGATTGTAATAAAGTTTAAAATGAAAACTTTTCAGTAGTTAGCGCCATTTTCAGATTATAAAATGAAATAACCGTAACTGCTAAAAATTCTTTTTCGAAATTTAATTATATATATATATATATATATATAGTTATTTGTATTCAGAATTTAGTGACACGTAATTTTCATACTTGAAAATGATATAAAAGAATAGGAGAAAAATGTACGGATAAGGAAAATAGCGCGGAGAATATTAGACTAGGATAAACAATTTATAGACTATCTACGCTTTTTTTATACGTCTCCTTAGGAAACCGGATGATAAATCGCGTTCGAAGAAATACCCATTATTTTCGGGATGGAATGAAAAAAATGGGTTTGGTCATTTGCGGCGATTACGACTCCCAAATCGTTCCTTGGATTCTGTTCTCTATTTCGACCGTTAGGTAAATTTATAGCGTTGTTTCTTTTTATAACCTTTTATATATATATATATATATAAAATTATTATTATTAACGAAGGCGGTTTCGGAGAAATGCGTTATAACCTTGATCATATACACATTCAACCCGATTTCGTCGCTGCAATTGAATATTATATATTAAAATCATATTCAATTGCAACGACTAAACCGGATTAAACGTATACACGATCGCGGTTGAAAAAACAACAACGTCCAAATTACCCTAGAATAATGACCCGATTAAATTACGCGGATTAAACGCGGCGAAAAATTAACAAAATTATCTATACGCAGGAACTCGACTATTAACGCTACGATGCATGAATTTTTTTAAATTAGTTTAATTAAACATTGTCCTACAATAACTGAAACCTAAAAAATTATGCAATTATATCAGTCTAATACTTAGGGTGTCCCAAAAAATACGCTATTACATATATGTAACATTATAGTATACAAACGTTTAAAAAAGATTATGACTTTTATTAAATATATATTACAAATAGATGCGCGAATCATAATTTAAAAAATTCTACACAGGATTGCTTTAACTGCGAAGTTAAAAGCAGAACCATTACATTTAAACTTATAGTTAAAAACACGAGATTACCTTTAATAAAAATTTTCTCACAAATTCAAATCTATACATGTAATACGTTAAAAAAAAAAAAAAAAAAAAAACGGTTGAGGGAAATTTTCGAAAGATAGTGACAATAAAAAAAATAATTTAGTTTTTTTATTGGGAACCAAAATCAGTATGTAGGATTTTTAACCGCTAAAAACTAACCCCATCTACCAAACAAATGATATTCACATTTATTGGGATGGAAGAAGGGATGAGATAGTCCCTTGTTCTATCTAATAAAAATTCGTAGAGTTTACTACGCTTATAACTTAAACTCGAGTAAATAAGAATTATAAATACGGATTAAAAAAAAAATAAAATATAAAACAAAAATTGTCCGACATAAAGTTAAAAAAAAAAAAAAAAAAATGGTAAAAACCCAAAAACTTAAGTACAAACTCGATTAAAAGATAAATAAATCAAATTTATAAAAATGAAGTACAAGAAGGAAAATCAAATTCTTACATTATCTTAAAAACTAATTACTTTAATTATAAAATTTTAATAATTAGAAAAAAAAAGTGGTAAAAACTTATGCCGAAACTGAAATATAAACTCAATTATAAAGTAAATCAAACTTCTAAAAATGAACAGCAAGAACGGAAATCAAATTCTTTCATTAAACTTACAGACTAACTAATAATCAAGAACGTAATTATAAAATTGTAATAATTAATTATAATAATAGACGACGAACAGTTGACCACGCTAACAAAAACTGCACCGGACTGACTTAAGCAAATAATTAAATGCGTAAAGTTAAGTATTATTTTTAACACGTCATAGAGAATTTGTTACTTATTAGTAACATTGTGCATTGTAGGGTTAATTAACGCGATCGAATTAAATCATATTTACAGTCAAAACGTACATAAGCTGTTATATTTATTATTGAAAACACTACGCGTATTTAGAATTTTTACGACAGGTTTTATAAAGAAGCGTATCGTCTCTAGATAGTATTCACGATAATATCTCTCACCTCCATCGCTGCTCTGATAACGCGTATAATTAAACGAAGAATTCTAATACCAACGCGTTAAACCTCGAATGAAATGGCTCAAGAGCACACTCCACTCCATCCGCGGTTTGACACGTTCCGTACGAAGTTGCGTGAAAAGTGATCAGACAGCAAACGACGATGTCCGAACCGCAATTTAATCGATAGAACCGCTGTATTCTGTAGGTAGATCGGTATAGTACCGTATTAGAGCGTTCAATACTTCTAATACATACTATATGTTCGTAATAAATTCTTTCTACGTTCCAATAATAGAGGCAAAAATTAAAATCAGCTCGACGCCGTGAAGATATTTATTATTGCTATAAGATTTGTCGTTATATACAGAAATAATGATAATAACGCGTTATAATTTTATTCTTCCGTAGCGTGGTTGTGCGCGAATTGAAGAACCGAGGAATAGCAGCAGCCGGAGTAGCGTACCCGGCCACGCCGCTTTTTCTGGCCAGAATTCGATTTAATATTTCGTACGCTCATACTATCGAACAGCTAGATCAGGTAATAAACTATTTATTTCTCAATTTCATGGCACGTAAACAGGACTTTTGTAGATAATCTGCGAGTTATGCCAATTTCTCTTAAAATAGATTTATTAGCGCGTCCACGAAACTCTAAAAAGTCTCCTCCAGCAGACTGCGCAACTGGATTCTCCACCCGATTTCACTTTCTGAAGTATACTTTCTACCAAGTATCCAAGTAAATTACCATTATACCTTCGCTTTCTCACTATTTACTTCCGGTGTTCGTAAGATTTACTTATTTCTTCTAATTTATTTAATAATTGCCGCATCTCTTTTATATTCCACGCCACACTAATGCTGTATCATCAGCAAATCGTTGGTTTCGGCATTTTAAGTACTATGATAGACATTCCACGCAAACGTCCAGAACATTCCTCATTTATAAATTAAAAATAATGTAGGTTGTCTTACTAAACGCCTGCGTTTGTGTGCCTACTTTAAGTTTTACGATATTTCGACTATACTCGTATAGTTTTCTACTGGGAGATACAGCCTATTTTGAAGCGCCCATTTCTATCAATAATTCTCAAAGCTCCTGACAACATTATCGAACACCATTCGATAGGCGACGACATACAGCACCATATAGATAAGTTATATTCTTTTAAGATTTTTCTATTAATTGCCTGACGATTAACATTTGTTCTATTCCGTCCTTTGATGAAACCTGCCTGTCTTCTGATTATGAAATAAGCGATATGATTTTTGTATCTATTTTCAGGTGAATTCCGTGCGTTAACTCTTCATCACGATGATGGAAAATTGTATCGACTATCATCAGTTTATTTTCTATTGCGTAATCCATAAATCTTTCACCCCGCACTTCAAATCGAAATTTTCCAGCAGCAACGCGGTTTAAATGTTTATTGCGTTGTTCCAACTTCTGCATTTCAATCATTCATCGCAATTACCACCTCGCTTCTCGGCATTCTATCGATTTCTTCTTGAATATTCCAGAAAAGAACTCTTCCACCTTATCATTTTCTGCGATACTTGTCGATGCCTACACTTGAATTACATTCATCATTATCGGTTTCGTGTTTATTCTTATTCACATTAGCTCTTTATTATATCCCTGTAACTAGAATACCAAAACGTTTGTTGACTAATATTGCAATATCGCTATTTTATTTTTTAATCGCTTATTAAAATTTTAAATATTTAATCGTAAAAGAAAAACGATTTTTTTCATTATTACTTCAAAACAGGTTTTAAACGCCGTCGAAGAAATCGCCAATAAATACGGATTGAATAGTGGAAGAGTAATTAATTAAAAATATACTGTACACATACATACATACATACATACATGCATGCGTATATATAATAAATACCAAATATAAGTACGATAGTCATTTTTATAATGTTTTATACAAATGTAGACATACAATAAATCACGTCAAACATTGAGTTTTTACAAGCAATGTCAATACACAACTTATTGGAACGTGAACGTTAATTATTAATAATTAACTTATAATTACAAAAAATATGTATATTATTCGAAAATTAAATATAAATTACTCGAATGATTAATTATTACGCAATCTATTAAAAAAAAAAAAATCGGGTTTTCTCCGTTACCCTATAGAAATGTAATTAAAATAGTTTAATACATTTTTCCTATCATGAAAGTAATACATGAATGTTTTATTTTTACTTTTGACAGAGAATATAGAAATTAATTTAAGTTCGTATAAAAAACAAAAACAGGTTCTCGTTGAAAATGATAAAATAAGTTTAATTTTTTTTTTTTATATTCTGAAATTTAAGGATATATTTTCAAAATATTAATAACTTTTCAAACTAATAACAGCGAAAGAGAAAGTAATAGAGTTCTTTTTCACGATCGACGCAATACCCTCAATGTTGGGAGTAGGTCTGATACTAAGACAAGATTCTTCACTATATATGACCATTCTAGCGTCTCATTAAATCAATCCGGATAAGACAGCGGTCAATAAACGAGTTATAAAATATAAATTATACATAAACCAAAAAACGTTTACTTGTCACAAGCAAATAAATGATTTTAAAAAGGTAATGAATTATTTTCATGTACGATATATAACAAACGACGTACTACCATTTAAAGTAAAAGAAATTAAAAACTATAAAAAATAACGGCTATGAACGCAATAAGTAGAAAATAATTACGATATACTACTTAATATAGAAATGCACGTTTCTAACAAACTGAGGAAATTAAAAATACAAAAACAAACTGTGAATTAATCTTCAAGTCAAACTATATATATATATATATATAATTTCCATTTAGTTTTCTTGCGTTACTCTTCAATAGTGTTTATCATTTTGTTCGCAAAATTGGCCGGAACTGAAAAATTATATATTTACGTATATATATATACACATATATATATATATATATATATATATATATATATTTATTTATTTATATATATATATTTATTTATTTATTTATTTATGCAAAAAACAATTATAGAAATCGAAAACTAATATTCCAAAAAACATTTAAAAGTCAAAAAAAGGTAGTTCTTCGTCTCGTCGACTACTCATTGTATACGCAGATAAAATCATTAAATCCTCGAAAACAAACGCGATTTATTTAAAAAAAAATGAATTTAAAATTACGCGGATGATAAAGTACACTAATTAATATCTAACACCGTGATATGCGTGCAAAACATAAAGAAGGAATAAAATATAACGTGAAAAAATAGAAATAAAAGAAAAATAATTACTTAATTTATGAGATATAAAAATAGACAAAACTCAGACAAAAGACTTACAAACGAGAAGATGAGGGCCGTTTTTTAGAATTTATTGGACAGATAAGATGATCAACCGAGAAATATTATATAGATGCAAGGTCAATGGGTTAAAGAAAACAACAATTAAATATTATACCGCTGGTAAAATACGAGAGGAAAAACTTCTCCATTCATCTATTATATTACAAAGTAGAATCCGAGTAAAAGCATCCTGAGAAAGAAAAAAATGAAATTATCCACTAAAAATTGAGAAATTAATGATTTCAAATCAGCCATATACCGATACATATTTTATATATATATATATATATATATATATATATATATATATATATATATATATATATAGCATTCGTAATGTGCATCCTCCGGGAAATACTACTTTTATGGTCATTATATATATATAGTTACGCTTCAACTGAAATATATTTTTTAACTGTATTTTAAATACATTTCGTTTGTTTTATATCAGTTATTCGTTATGTAACTTATAAACATTTAAGGATATTTAGATTGTACCGATAAAGAATTGAAATAAATCTGACTAAATAAAAAATCGACTAATTATTCGGTTTTTTATTTAGTCAGATTTATTTCAATTCTTTATCGGTGCAATCAAAATATCCTTAAATGTTTATAAGTTACATAACGAATAACTGATATAAAACAAACGAAATGTATTTAAAATACAGTTAAAAAATATATTTCAGTTGAAGAGTAACTAACAGATAATTTCGAAATGGATGAACTTTGTAGAGTAAATTATGCGATCATACAAATTTTAGAACCACATTAATAAAATAAATATATTTTAATGCAACGTGAATATATGTCATCGGCGTTTTAAAAAATCAATAATCTATTCTTCTAGTAAAAATATAACTGAGAATCATAGTTTTCAAAACGGTTCTAGCAAAAAACGAATAACGTCGATATTTTTATTAAATTACTTATGTCGAGTTACAATTACTGATTGTTAAACTCTAATTGTTAAATCCAAAGTAAACTTTTATACAAATAGTAAAAAAACCACACATGCGATAGAATATTTCAATCGAAACGTAAAGTTCATTTCAATCGAACCAAAATAACCGAATAATAGAACCTACTAACAGAATTAGTTGAAATGCAACTAAATTCAATCATCATTCGATTTTAAAAAATAGTCGGTTTTTTATTCTAAAGCACATTATACACACTTCTTAGTATATGACGTACAAATTAAATAAAACATTAAATTTACTTATATAGACGAATTGACATCTTTACAGAATCTATAAATATACGTAAACTTCGTATATGTAGAAAAAATAATATTTCATCAATTTATGCCCATTACTTATATATATATATATATATGTGTTTGTGCACATGCGTGAGTTTATGTGCAAATATTATTTACCTACTTTACATGCGCCGCCCAAAACAAAATAAAAAAACAAGAATATATATATATATATATACATATATATTATATACTTATTATATTAATGTGAAACGGAAAATGTCGGGGCAAAAATGATTGTTATATGCCCACATTTATACATATGCGTACGCACAGACAGCTTATGTTTTTGTCGATACAGGCTTATTCTAATATCAAACAACATTTGAATTGGAGAATATACTTACTTATAGTGTCCTAAACTTTGCTTATGATGTGTAAAAAATTATAATTTCCTTGAATACTTTTAAATTCTTTTATTCTTTACACACACACACACATATATATATATATATATGCGCGTATGTATATATATGTGTGTGTGTGCGTGAGGAAAGAATAAAAATTTAAAAAATAAATAAATAAAAATTTAAAAGAAAATAAAGAAACCCGTGATTTTTTCACATATCCAAATTTAGGACACAAATTAAATAATACTCGTCATTCGTTCGTCCTTAACGAGCTCGGGAACGAAATATATATATCACGATATGCTTATTAACCCATAGGCAGTCCCCAAACTTTTCCAACGATTCCTACCTTGTGGGGGCCTGTCCATTTAATAATATAATCTCGACACCTAGCCATAGGCCTCCTTCGCGGAAGTTGGCTGCCAATTGGCCACCACTGTAATATCCGTTTAGTTTATCTTTCATCATATTATCTTGCAAAATATCAGTCTACCAATTTCGTCTGTTCCCTAATCCATGTAACCGTCTTGCGATCTTTGAGCTTGATTCCAACGATAATGCTCTCGTGAACCGTTTAGGTTTTCCTAGTACTTCTAGCTGTCCCTTTAGTAGGGCACCATTTTTCAGCTCCGTATGTCAAGACTGGCATCAAACATTGATTATACAACTTACTTTTAAGGCTATTCGGTATTTCACTATTTTTAAAAACGTTTCCTAATTTCCCAAATGCCACCCAGCACACACACACACTTATATATATGTATATATATATATATATATATATATATATAACAAAACAAAATAAAAACAAAGTTAATCACTACAAAAGTTACTTTATTCATGCAAAGCTTTTCGACATTAACGTTATTTTCAAGCATATACAAAAAAGATATATGATTGAAAATAACGTTAATATCGAAAAGCTTTGCATTAATGAAGTAACTTCTATAGTGATTAATTTTTGTTTTGTTAATTCATAAAATCACTACTCTCCAATACATCAACATTATATATATATATATATATATTTATCTCGGAAATATTTTTTTAAAAAAACTAACTTTTTATGCTTTTTATATCCCGGTTGATCGCGGAATGTATTCCTGGCATTTTGATAATCATTTTCATTTCGATACTTCGGTTGTTCGGCTTTAACGTTGGAATTACGATTGTAGTCATGCGAATATTTCGAACCTAATTAATAAAATCCATTTTTTTTCGATTAAAAACGTTCGTTACGATAAATACGTATCGATGATAATTATAAAGCGAAAGAATTTTCGTAAATTGATGTTTCAAGAAAAAAAAACGTAACGCGTAACAGCAGTCTTTAATCATGTCTGCGGTAAATTTTTGTTTCGATATTGCCGAGAAATAAAAATCACTGGTTTTTCATAATATTCTGAATTGCGTACATACGACTCATGATTATGTTTCTCTCTTCAGATGCACTATCGTTTTTTCAAACATAGCTCCCTCAACCGAAGAGTTAACAATCGAATTACTTTTAATTACAATAAAGTAATTTGAACTGATGCGGAACGTAGTGATTTAAAAAAAATAAATAAACAAGTAATTAAAATCTCTAAATTGTATTAAAAAAGACATAATGCTTTTTCGCTAATAAGCCATTTTCAAATGTAAATAAATAAAACTAAATAAAAAATAATAGTAATATTTAGAGGAAAAGTTTTTAGGTGTACGTGGTTTTGTATTATTAGGTATATCGCTGATTGGCTGATTTTGTGTTGTTTACCACATTCATCATCGGGTTAGTTTATATAAAAGCTGTTATTTCACGTTACTTTTCTTTGTAATATCTAAATTAAGTATTTTCTTACATTTTATTTTAATTTTTTTTTTTTTTATTTCTCTTTATACACGCTTACGACAAATGTACTTACTGATTGGACATCGCTCTAAAACGAAGCTAGTGAACAAGCTCCTAATATATAAAACTGTTATACGACCAACATGGACACACGGAATACAAATATGGGGATGTACTAAAGCAGCGAATCGAAAAGTAATCTAAATAGCTAAAAATAGATTTCTTTTGATTTCAACGAAATAGCGCACTCCGTGCACATCTACAGATCAAGTAGATCAACAACAAAGTAATATATGATTATGATCGACAGCATCAGAAACGGATTTCTTACCCATCTGAATCCGGCGACAACCGCATTTTCGTCTACTCATCTGAATCTCAGAAGTCTGAGACGCATCAAAAACCTCATCAATTGGTCGTTAACAATTAATATAATTAGCAGAGTCTAGTCGCCGGGCTATTGCGCACGTTATGCTATTTACGAGAGCGCTGCTTATTTAGTTTAGATCTAACATTACAGAAATAAAGTGGCTATCCTTTTCAGGAGATAAATTAAACAAAATATATGTACACTTGAAAATGGCTTAATAGCAGAAAATTTTTGCGTCTTTTAATAAAAATTTTGTGTTTTTATTTCAAATAGAGACAATACAATTTTATTCACTGTACAATAAAAACAAAAAAAAAATCAATTAATAAATAACTTAATAAATTTTTTAATAAATATCAATGGAATCGACTGAAAAATATGTGAAAATTCTTACTCGACGGTTTATAAGAATCTTCTTCGTTTTTATATTTACCAGCTTCGCCCCTAAAATTTTATATAAGAGAGTAAATATTAAACAAAATAATATATATATATATATATATATATATATATATATATATATATATATATATATATATATATATATATATCGTACATATATTACGTCCGTTTGTATATTTTTTATTGTTTTTATTAAAGAAATAAATAATAATTTTATAGACGGGGAAATACAGTAAATATTCACTTTTTCATCAGTAACATTTTTCCATCGCACATTTAAAGAACAAAAAAAAAAAAAGAATATTTAATTAGTCAAAATCAATGTACTTGTTCTCATGATGATAATAGCCTTACGATAAAGCAACTTTTCATGATCAAGCGTCGTCTTGCATAAAATTATTTGCTACGGTTATATATAGGGTACTTAGCATTAAAAATATTCGAATAATTGAAGAATTTTTTAATATTCAATAAATGTTTTCTTCTCTTCGATTTTTAATTATCAACTATCGTACTATCGTATTGATTCCCCGCTCTCCTAACAATTCACCGAAGAAAGGAACTTAAATAAATTCAATTTTTAAAAAAACCAAATAAATTTCATAATATTATTCGTTAAGCAGTTATGAGATATTGTTGCGTGGAAAATAAGAAAAATTTCATAATTTAAACAGGCTGATGAAATGATGAAAATGTACCGATAAAAATTGCGAAAGTAACATTTTTCATTGAAGATAATGAGACGACACACAAACTGGTTATTATTTAATAAAATATAATCGAGGATTTATTAACTGCCTGCTACCACAATTAATGTATATAGGCTAGTCATCATCGAGTCTATTAGTGCGTGTGCAATTATTGTATATACCAGCATTATAGTAATTTATATATATATATAATAAAACACCAAAACACCTGATATTCGTGTTGCAAAAGTTATATAAAAATAATAAGACTTACGTTAAAATAGAAAATGAATTATCGGATCAATTCCGGTTCATAAGGGCATAAGGCAAGGGTGTTGTCTGTCGACTATATTGTTCAATATATATGGAGAATATATTGTAAATAAAGCAACACAAGAATGGGAAGATGGAATTTCTACAGGAGGAAAAAAATATTCAATTTGAACGTTGCCGACGATCCGACTCTTGTTTTGCAAAATCGACTGAGGAAATGAATCAATTACTGAACAACATTGGTCGTTAGTAATGAAGGTGGATTGAAGTTGAATAGATTAAAATGCCCTCTCTTAGTAATCAACAGAGATGAGGCTACTACAAAACAAACGAGAAAATTAATTAAACACATTCCTATATAAGAAGAAATAATATACGTGGGAGCCTGCATAACGCATCAAGTTGATTCGGGCCAAGAAATAAAAAGAAGGATAACTCTGACAAGCGGAGTTTTAGGCAAATTATCAAGTTATGAAAAGACCGCAAAATCATGAAATATATAAAAACAAACTTGCTAAAAACTATTATGTTTTCGATTCTGGAATATAGACCGGAAACACGGACAATAAAGCTGATATCGGCAAGGAAACCGGAAGCCTTCGAAATGACGTGCTATCGAAAGTACCATTCACTGCGCATAGAAAAAACAAGAACTGCATGTGGAAGAAAACGAGCGACTGGCTACCTACAATACATGTAACACATCATTTTTCAGTCGTATAATTCGGGACAATAAAAGGGAAAACTAATCATTCAAGGTCAAGTAAACGGTCTACGGAAACAAGACAAATCGGCAAATCGATACTTAGATCAAAAAACAAAACTAACTGGCCTACAGACACCAGAACTGATCCCGGAAATATAGGGTCGACGGCGGCGGCGTTCAACTGTGCAAATAACAGGTCTCGACATCCGAAATCGGATTACGACGTAGTAGAAGAATATATATATATATATAATGCTTATGCCCAAATAACAACCCAGCGTGAAGTATTACAACATTGTTACAGACATTTCAAAAATAAATATTTAACAAACTGGGTGTACAAATACGATTAGCAGATAGGATGTGCGAAAGTTTTGGGGATTTTTCGGGACATGCAATTTCTCTACACTAGATTATAACTGGAAATAGAATAAAAGGTGAAATTATTAACTTATTTCAGTCTACGTGAACTATTAATAGATAACTGAAAACAAATCAACATAGAAAACTATAACAAATACGACTGATCTGTAACATCACTACGTCATTCTGAAGTATGAGGAATAACAATATATATATATATATACATTATATATATATATATATATATATATATATATATATATATATATATTAATCACCTGAGGCAGTTGTATAGTGTTGATTGTACGCTTAAACCGAATGAAATTATTTTATTAAACCAATTTACGGTTTTTATCTTGGAAATATTTAAAATTAAGTACATTTATAGATAATCGCTACTAGTAGCAATAAGCAAAAATTTGCATGCTACTACAGTTTTTTGTTTCAATTGTAATGTATATGTTACATATATAATAAATAATATTAAATTAGGCGTTCGCGGTTGTTATGAATTCATATAATTACTGCGTAACCCATTAAATTAAAACATTATCCAATAACGCAATACGTATATAACGTACTTATAACTGAAATACATTGTTTAATACATTTACCTATAATGAACTTCTTTATCTAATCTCTGTGTACCAGACCCAAATTCATTATATTTTTCCGACTGACCATGGTACATATTGCTCGCATTGTGATCATCATTTTGATTTCGGTATTTCGGTTCTGTTTTAAAACCCGAATAACGATTATGTGTATGCGAATAATTCGAACCTAATTAATAAGATGAAAAATTTACCGATTAAATCAATCTGCTTATACCTTCGTTACGATAAATTTGCATGTCCAATACCATAAAGTTAAAATCTCGTTTTAATTAAAGATAAAAATTACGATAAAATTAAGCGAATTATACAAATTAATTAATTAGGAAGAATTTCGTGTTACATCAGATACAATAGGACAGAATCACAGTATACGGTTTATCCTATAGATCTAACTTACAGAAAACATTTAGAAACAACAAAAATAAAGGTTGTATCTAGGACAAAATTATCCGTCCTATACATGTTAAAAAATAGATTTAGCATTAAACCAAGCATGTAGATTTAAAACAGGTTGTTTGCGATCAACATTCTTCAGAAAAACATAAATATAGCGGTAACGCTCCTGCGAATATAAGACGAGAAATAGTTGTAATGACAAAAAAATCAAATGACAACTGTCATCCCTATACGAATAGACAGAATTAGACAAACCGCGACAGAAGTCAAACGTAAGAAGTTTCAAACAACTGAAGGCCGCTACAAACATGGAGTGGAAGAGAGGTTACAAGGGGGGCGAAAAGCGAAGATTCCCTAGTAGAAACCAGTTAAAATATAGCATTTTTAAAACACTAATGATATTAAGAAGTGAAACAGCATGTATGAAGTATAACCTGAAGCAAACAGTTACAAATGCAATTGCAAAGAAGTATAGGATCATGCACATTCATTCAGTTTTTCTTCCGGTGGTAAATATGTACTTGAAATCCTACACAACATCGTCGAAAATAGTATTTTTTTTTAATGGGCGTGCCTTTACAGCTTACCAAACGTGATACTGTGGGAACTATCTACATCTTAATCAAGGATGCTGACTTCTCTAGAAATGTCGCTATATGGGGGAATAATTGTAGATATCCATATGGAGAAGGGACGATACATTATACGGATGTTTAATACTCGAAGAACGTAGCAAGACAAGGTAAAGCTCCGAAACAGCAGATCATTCAAAAAAGACATGATCGGGGCTGCAGACTTCCTGTTCAGAATAGAGCGGACAGAAGGGACTTTCTTTAAATAAGATTTCTTGAATGTTGAACAGAAATTAGTTTATAAACTAATTTGTAATTTTTCATCTTATGGTGTACCAGATAGGCGAAAAAATTTCCTTAATTTTTAATTTATTCTCTAAACGATAACAAACGAATGAAATGTTCAAATAAGTAAATTCTTACTTCGCGTTCTATAACAATCTTCTTTATTTTTATATCTTCCAGCATCACACCTAAAATTTTATATAAGATGAAAAATATTAAATAAATTGACATATATATTACTTTATCGTCAATACGACCGTTTTAAATTAGTTTTTTTTTTTTTGTTTAAACAAAAAAATATTTGTAACAGTTTGATATAAAATTAGCTACGAACATAGTATTTTTAATAAGCACACACAATTTTACTTGCGAGAAAATATTCCGAATATTTATACACTTTCTGAAGGTAAAAATTAAATTATAAATTTGAATATAAAACGTTGAGATAAATGCAAAGTTTTGTTTGCCGAACAAAACATAGCAAAATAGTACCAACACACATAACTTGCACCTCATTCAAGAAGTAAAAACGAAAATGTTTCATATCGTGGCAAAATTTCTGTCATAAAAACATGAAAAATTTTGTGGCAAATTGTAGCACATGCACACATATATATTATATGCATAATTGTGTTCTACGTATTGTTAAATGAGGAGGTAATATCAAACAAAAACGTTGTATTTAATGCAATAAACTTCCTTCCAATATTACTAAATTCATCCATTTCTACGTCAATAATCATTATTTTTATATTGTAGAAACATGTCAACGTCATGAATTAATCTATAGGTCTGTTCACCCATCTTAAATCAATTAAATCCATTGTCCCTCTCAAAGACATGGTGACATCATATGACTTTAACACTTTTTCCTCCACTTCAGTCTCCTACTAAGTGGAATGCATCTGACACATTACGTCCAGTTAAGGCATACACTCGATCCGACTAATTGAACATCTTCCTTTAGGACGTTTTCCAGATATTTTGCCGCGTATAATATTTTTCTGCATCGAGTTCATTTCTTTGCTACATGACCAAAATATCTAATTATATCTTTATTGATTTATGTTAGTAGCGTTGCCTCCATTTTTAATTCGTCTAAAATCGATGCGTTTGTTCTACGGCCATTACATAATATTCAAAGCATTTTTTTTTTGTAAACTCCCATCTCAAAGGAATTTATCCACTTCTCATCTACTCTTTTAATCGTCCAAATTTCGAATGCTCAGATCGCGATTAGGAAAATAAATGCTTCGACTAATTTTAATTTTGTATTCCTATCTTTTCATAATTTTCCCAGTGCATACTTCCTTTTCGCATCCTCCTGTATTTGCAATCAGTGACCACAGGTAATTAAATTAAATTATTACCTCTCTGACAAATAAATCGGTGGTATCTGGCTGGTTATTTTTTATCCTGTCTGTTATCATCACTTGGGACTTATCCTGAATTCACTTATAAACCATACTTTTCGCCCACATTCTCCAGTTTATTAATGAGCTCTACTAACTTTTTTTTTTAGATGAGGAAAATAACGCGATATCATGTGCATAACATCAATTATTAACTATGTCCCTCCCATTATTTTCCCTTGGGCCGCGCATTATGTATTCACTGTATACATTAGACAGAGCAAGGAATAGGATACATCCCTGTCCGACTCCTAAAGACACGTGAACTAATATTGCTAACTCTTATCGTATTTACGCTATTTTTACAGAGATTACTAATAATCTCTAGCAGATGTTGATGTTCCTATTTCATTCAGTATGTCATAATTTATATCATGTTACCAAATCAAAAGCCTTACGTAATCAACAAAGCATATATACGCTTCCCGATTGAATTTCCGTGCCTTTTCTATGATTACTCGGAGGTTTAGGATCTGATCCCTAGTTCTTCTTTCAGGCATGAATCCTGCCTGTTCTGTTGATATATGCGATAGCATGTATGTTTTAAGTCTTTCATATATAATATAAAATAAAACTATGCTATAATGCACTATAAGGGCTATCGTTCTATAATTCTTACAACTTATGGCGCGATCCCTTTTAAATATACGAATTAAAGTTGATTTACACAAATCTATTGGCCATTTAGTGTTCTATATTTCTTTATGAATGATGTGTATCAAGTTTATTCCATTATCCTCTAGTTTCACAATGTTACCGCCAACATTCCATCATTTCCATAGCTTTAATTGTTTAATTGTGGTTTCCATACACCGATATGCAAATAATTATATATTAATACGAAGTAATATGACGCAGATCTTGATGACCCAGACCGATACGGCACGATAGTCACACCGAATTGCAAGCCACCCGGTTTTGAACTAGAGCGAACATTCTGGGTAGGTTTAAATCGTGTTAGAACAGGCCAGCAATGGTCATATGCCCGCAAAGTGAGGTTTTAAAGATGATCCATCCTGCGACTGTCAATTAGATCAGACAATGGATCACATCCTCAACGTGTGACCACGTAGGGCGGTTGGAAGGATATTCGAGTAGTATCGGACGCGGCGATAACATGGCTACGAAACCTGGATATGGACATCTAAGCTACCCGAACACTGCGATATCATCACCACTTACGATCACAAAAACACATATATAACACGTACCCACTTCTAACATTAAATAAATTCTGCAATGCATTTACCTATAATTATCTTCCTTATTCGACCTCTGCGCACCAGATCCGAGCTTATTATAATTTTCAGGTTCACTATGGAAGGTATTCCCGAAATTTTTAAAATCATTTTCATTTTTATATGGCTTTCCTTTCAAATCCGATTCACAACTACGCGCATTCGAACCTAAATAATAAAATAAAAATTTTATCAATTAAAACAATCATCTTATACATTCCTTATCAAAAATGTGTAGCGAAAAATAATCACATACTAGTAAGAGAAAAATAATTTAACGATCAAATAAGTTTCCGTCATATAGCCGCAATCATCCAAGAAAACTCCAATATATATCTATAACTTTAAACTTAAACTTCCTTGTTGATATTGCCGGAAAATAATGAAAAGCTTATTAATGTGTAAATTAAAATGATTTATTATTAATACGATAGTTAACTCGAAATTAATAAACAAAAAACATCATCGAAACAGATCAATGAAATATGTGAAGACAAATGGATGAACAATTCAAATTAAAGAACTAAATTTTTCATGTAACAGCAAAAATTAAATAAATATACAATTTTCATCGACAATAATTAGACACAATCGAATGAAAGGACAGACAGGAGTTAGCCATAATAATATACTTAGGATCGTTGTCCATTAGGAATGACAATTTTAAATACTTACAAGCAATTGAATCAGAACAATAGTTATTTTAGTCTGATGTGTATTTAATAATGTACGCAAATATTTCAATCCCTTATCCTGTTTGCCTGTACAAACTAAAATAATTATACAAATTTATTAATTAAAAAAAAATGTTATGTAACCACATTTAATGACAATACATTAATTGTCGATTATTTAATACTATAATTAATACATAGTGTTACACGTCAACCGAAATGTGTGTGATAGCTGTTAGCAAGAAAAAAGCACAAAGCAAATGACCAGTTTCTATATGCTGTTTGAATAGAATCCAGTATAATATAAATATTAGAAGTCTTGCGGAAGTTTTGTAGCTGTCACTCACAATAAAGCCTAATCGACTGAAAGCTTGGAACGAGGCGCCAGAAACAAATGGGGACTATAAAATCAATCCAACATGAAACTCTGCCAACGTAAGAAACATTGAGATCCCTAAAAACATTTGCAACGATGTGATCAATTGTATTAAAGGCAATATGAAGAAGTGTATTATTTCAGAAGAATCTATACAGGATTTTTTATGTGAAGAAGTTGGACACGCAGTTGAGACATAAACAAGGCATTCCATCTACGTACTGAAATCATACACATTACAAAAGGTTATGTCCCGCCATTGTATGATACTTGTTATTCATAATTATCCTCATAATGAAGCAGTAGAGGTAATAATGTTTCATCAATTGCAGCATGAAACTAGAATTGAAAAAGATAAATTTAATTAAGAAATATGAATCACGTGATAATCGCGCACCAGATCCGGGTTCGTTATACTTGTCAGGTTCACTACGGAAGGTATCCCTGGTATTTTTATAATCATTTTCATTTTTATATGGCTTTTCTTCCAAATCCGATCGACAACTACGCGCATTCGAATAATTCGGACCTAAATTATAAAATTGAAATTTTAAACATTAAATCAATCTTCTTATACATTCCTTATCATAAATGTGTACCGAATATTATAAAATGAAAAAATAATCGCATATTAGTAGATGAAAAATTTAAACTGTCGAATAAGGTTCCATCATGCTGCGACAGTCTTTCAGAGAAACACCGATAAATATTTCTTGATATTGTCAAAAAACAAAGAAAACTTATTAATGCATAAATTAAAATTATTTATTATTAATAAGATAGTCAGCTCGGAATTAATAAATAAAAAAGATTGTAGAAACAAATCGATAAAATCATCAAAATGAACAGTTTAAATGAAGGAACTAAATTATTCATGTATGACCAGTTTGTATGCGCTGTTCGAATAGAAATCAGTATAAATAATAAAGTAACGGTGAAGTTTTATTGTGCCTGCTAAAGATCACCTTAAATCGTGGAAGGAGACGTCAGAAAGAAAATAAAGGTTATATACTCTTTGTAAAATCAAGTCAAAATAAGAAACATGAAGATCCTAAACATACTTGGAACAATGATTAATTGTATTAGAGATAATATGAAGAAGCAACATATTCCAGAAGAACCATGTGGGACTTTTTTATATTACCCACACAATTGAGACTAAACGACGTTTTGCATCTGAGTAGAGAAATCATTGCTATTAAAAAAGATTTTAACCCGGTTTCATACAATACTTGTTATATTCAAAGCTATCCTCGCAATGAATCAATAGAGGTAACCATGTTTCATCAGTTACAGCATGAAATAAGAATTGAACAAGTTCAATTTGAATAAATGAACAAGAATTACATGATAATTTTTAACTTTTACGACAGGAGAATTCATAAATATGTAAATTCTTACTCGTCGCTTTGTAACAATCTTCTTCATTTTCATATCTATCGGTATCAAATCTAAAATTTCATATAAGTAGAATATATTACACGAAATAAAATATATTTTGTTATCGTGCATTAAGTTTACCTGTAACATTGTTATAATTTTATTTTTAAAATTCAAAAAATATCATTTGCTTAAGTAGATGACAGAAATTTTCACCAATTATAGGTCTCAATAACATTTTGACCTAGCATTTATAATAAAATTATTTTTTAAATAAGCGTTTCATTCGTCAAAATTAATATATCAATCCTTGGAATATATTTATGTTTAAATAAAACCAATCACGAAACTGAACTGAAGATGTATTGTAAATGCACGAAAATAGCATCATGGCGTGATCTCAATAAATAATCACATTTTAAAATCAGTTACACCTTATGTAAATGTAAAGCCGTATTTGAGCACGATGCAATAATAAAAATGTAACACTAATAATTAAAAAAATAACAACAATCTTCTTTGAAGATAACGAGACGGTAGCGCTTGAATTTTAAAATGGTTATTAAAGTAAATTTATGTTTTATTCTTTGGCTGCTAGTCACAATAAAAATATGTAGACTAATCCTCGTAAATTACAAGAATATAAAACATGAAATACCGATCATTATGAAATATATTTCCATTAAGATCGACCTCCTTTTTGATAATCGCATGAATTAGCATTCTAATAATAAAATAAATAAAAAAATACAAATAGGTATATGTACATTCATCGTAAATATTAACATATATATATATATAATGCACACGTAATCAGCTATTATTATTTGTTCCGTCTAGTCTATTCATTTTACTCGGTCTCTGCGTACGAAAATATAATTAATTTGCTTGTAGATATATTTATTTCTACATCTATCTCTATAAAAACGTTATTGTTTTCCAAAATTTTTTATAGCTCCAATTGAGTTTTATCTTTTACGGCGCAATGAGCAGACGTGTTATTTTACAATATCTTTTATAGAGCAATAGCGACTAGATAAATTACAAATAGTTTTTGCATGAACGTTTTTCCCCGCATTAGTGTTTATCTTATACTTACTAGATTGTTTTGTAAAACTATCAACAATACATTCCAAAAATTTCCTACATGCATAATTACAATCACTAAACTCTATCGCAAAAATGCGCGCGCGCACACACACACGTGTGTATATATATATATATATCACATATTCTCTTTTAAAGTGGAAAATTAAATAATAAGTTTACCTGAAATTGGTTTGTTTTTTCGACCTCTGCGCAATAGACCCGGGCTCATTATATTTTTCCTCTTGTTTCTGGAATGTATTGCTAGCATTTTTATAATTATTTTCATTTGGATACGACTTTCCTTTCAAATCCGAGCAACGACTATGCGTATTCGAATAATTCGAGTCTAAATAATTAAATTAATCGTCTTACTCGTTCGTTATGATAAATATACATCTAATGATTACATCGATAAAAAATCTCCAATGTAAATTTTCATTTTGATATTGCTGGGAGATAATCAAATATTTATCAAATGTTCACTTCGATATTGCTACAAGACAGATAATTATTATTAACGCGTGAATTAAAACGATTTACTACTAATAAGATAGCTTGTTGAAAATTAGAAAAGTGCAGATATTGTTTTTGAATAGATCGACGAAATAATATACGGATCATCAAGAAATATTTAAACGTAACCGAACAGGAGCTGTGAAAATAATTATTTTAAGTACGTAAACTGAAACAACAGACAGCAGCAGATAATAACATCGCGAGGTCAATTATTTTAAATATTCTAGAGCAACCAAACAAGAACTATTTCCATGTTAATCAAACGTGGTATTTCATAACTTACATTTTAATATGATGTTAGCCGCGTATCATATACGGAAACTGTTTGTGTGAACTAAAATAATTTACAACTTTTTTTGCTTTAGGATATAGTATTAATTATAAAGTAGGAACATTAACTTTAGATATTTATGCACATATAGTACAGGAAACTCCAAAATACCTGGGGGTATTACGTTGAACCGACAACTCACCTACCGAATTGAAAACACTGTCGCAAAAATACGAACAAGAGCAAATATCATACATAAACTCGCAGGAACATAGCCTCCACACCAACTCTAAGAACGTCAACTTTATCCTTAGTATACTCAGTCGCGGTGTACGCAGTTCCAGCATGGCTCAACAGGGCCCACGTTAAGAAAATTGACGTCGAGCTCAACTCAGTGATGAGAGTTATAACTGGTACTGTAAAGTCAACTCGGTCGCATGGCTACCAGTTCTCAGTAATATATTTCCGAAGAAAGAAGACTGCAGTGAAAGAATAAATGAAATATAATAACAACGAAGCCTCTACGATACATCTAGACACAAACGTAGCAGAGCGATTCAAATCAATAAATTCACGGCTCAACTAATTTTCGAAAAATTCGACGAAATTCATGCTTGGACACACAACTGATCCGATGACAACCCAGACAAACGTAAATTCATCAAAAACTCAAGACTCGAACCACCAGGATTCGATCTACCAAGAAATTTATGTACTAGACTAAATCGCATTAGGACGGAACATGGAAGATGTGGAAAAATGTTGAACAGATGAGGGATGAAGAACGACGCAACATGCGACTGCGGAGATAAAGACCAAACAATCAATCATGTCAAATGCGAGCATTAAATAACGGTTGGAGAGAGATCGCGGAGCTAACTGATCAAGCAAAAGAATGGATCGAGAAACTAGATATTAATCTGTAGAATTAACTAAGTATCAAATGGCTTTTATTTGTACCCGGAAACATACGAAAAAATAAATATGTAAATTCTTACTTCTCGGTTTGTAAGAATCTTCTCTGTTTTCATGTCTATCAGCTTTGGCTCTAAAATTTAAGATAAAAACACATTAAACGAGATGAAACACATTTTATTATCGTACACTTGCTACACTATTATAATTTCATTTTAAATTTGCAGAAATTTTATACAAACTTAACTAGGAATACAGTCGAAAATTATAAAAATTGCCATCATAATTTTAATAAAATTATTAATTTATTTTAATAAGTGCTTCATTAGTGAAGATTTAGATTGATTTTTAGAATATATGAATATGCAGGAATATTTATAGAACGTAACTGAAGAAGTATTGTAAATGCATAAGAACATTGACGCAACTTAAAGGAAAGCATGAAATGAGTTACAATTGATGGAAATGAAGAAGTAGTTTGAATACACCGCAATGGTGCTAATAAAAGAAGGTAATGATATTTTTATTTGAAGATAATAAGGCAGTGCTGTTCGAACTGTAAAATTGTATTTAATGTAAATTTAATAATTTGGCCATTTTTGTTCCTGATCACAATAAATCTATATAGACTAGTCATCAAATCAATTTAACCATGCACGAGAGTATAAAAATATTACGTAGTAATCATAATAAAAACATCTTTAACAACCCTAATCCCTTAGATAAAATACGAAATTTAATAGATATGTAAACTCGGTATTTAATAGTCATCAGACTTATTTATGTAAACACTCTTTATATATATAATGTATAAAGGCACGTTACAAAAGTGTACATGTTATAAATAGGCAAACTAACTGTAAAGGAAATATATAATCGTGAATGAGCTAGAAGGCGATGCATGATGATATTCCCTTAAAACAAGTAAAAAATCTATTTATTTTTTTTTTAATTGGGCTTCCATACAGTTTACCCATTATATATATATATATATATATATATATATATATATATATATATATATATATATATCCCAGAGGTGCTATGTATCTTGTGGGATCCGGAGCTCTAACCGGAACGGGGCACGTCCACAGGTAGTGGATAGTGGAATGACCAGTAGATATACTGGCCAGCTGCAAATAACCAATAAGCCGTCGCGAACCAAGAGCGGCTACTGGCGGTAAGTTTCTAGTAGACGATTCTAGTAGCTAAGGGTAAGGAGACACGAGGATGCAGATGGGCAGCTTGAGGACCTGTCCACTAAAAGTCTGCAGAAATCCAATGACTATCTCTATCTCGGCGGGTTTAGGTCGCCATAAAAATCTAAAGTCGTTATCTCCTCAATAACAACCCGCTGCCTTGCGTTTAGGATTTTTATCTGAAGGCTAAGAGAGATAACCCTGACAGAAATGCGGTTAGGATTTTTATCCAATGGCTAAAGGAGTAAACCCTTACAGAAAATCCTGTGGCAGGCAATGAAAACCGTGAAATGTCTAATAACAGAATTGAAGTTGTACCATGCAATCCGGTTGGCGACCGGCGTTCTGAACTCCGGGATCAGAATATGAAATATGCGACTGGACACTCTAAAAACCGCCACTTTACGGAATATAAATCGATTTTCAACGTAGAATGTACGCGGACGGATGACTATAGGCAAGCTATGGATAGTTGAAAGAGAATTACTCAGATATAACATACCTATTTGTGGAATATCGGAGACACATTATACACAAACTGGTCATTTTGACGGACATGATTATAAAATATATGCTTCGGGTGACAACAGCGTACACAGGCGAGGTGTCGCTTTCTTAATATCAAAACAAATTAGTCATATGGTAAAAGGCTATAACCCAATTAATGAAAGGATTATTTTAGTTCAACTAAACATAAAGCCAGTGAACGTAAACCTAATTCAGATATATGCTCCTACAGCAAACGCAGAAGAGGAAGAGTTAAATATATTTTACGACCAATTAAATGACACAATATCGTAATACTCCTGGGCGACTTCAATGCAAAAATAGGCAAAGATACATATTCATATTCGTAACAAAGTTGGAAAATATTCAATTGGAGAACACAATGAAAGAGGAGAACAACTCATCCAGTTTGCGTTAGACTCAGAGATGTCAATAACTAACTCAATGTTTCAACAACATCCTCGTAGACTGGTGACATGGCAATCGCCGGGTAATAGGTACAGCAATCAAATTGACTATATTTTAATTAATAAAAGATGGAAATCCTCTTGTAAAAATGCCACAGTCCTTCCAGGAGCAAAATGCCGTTTGGATCATCGCTTAATAACGATGGATTTCCGTCACAAATTACAATGGCCAAAGGAAAAAAGGAGAACAGAAAGAATGAAAATAATAAAACCAAATGCATTATGTAATGTTCTTAATAAACAATTAAATGTTAAACAAAATTATTCTACAGACACAGAAAAAATAACGGCAGAGCAGCAATGGATGGAACTTAAAGATCAAATTCAGAAGGCGTATAAAAATACTCATACAATTAATACGTCAAGAAAATGGAAACATTGGTTTATTGAAGAAACAATTAATATGATTGAAGAACGAAAGAACTACCACGTACTCAGCAATATCATGAAGAAAAGGAAAAACTGACTCATCGCATTACCAAATTATCGCGCAGAGACAAAAATATGTACATATCCTCTATTTGTGGTGAACTTGAAACACGCGCTGAAAATAATGAAACACGCCTACTGTTTCAGAAAATACGTACTATCTCGACAGAGTTCAAGATTAATTCACAGATCATAGAAGATGAAAATGGAGAGTTAAAAACAAATAATAAGGACATAGCGGAAGTCTGGCGGAGATACTGCAAAAAACTATATAGTGAGGAAATAAACAATACTGCGGACGAATTACAAATTAATAATATTGACGAATTAGAACCACCAATACTATATCAGAAGGTCTTTAATGCCATAAAACATCTGAAAAATAACAAAACTCCTGGTCCGGATATAATCTCAGCTGAAGCTTTTAAAGCAGGTAGGTTACAAGGAGACTTTTGAATATATGTAACACTATTTGGCGATCCGGAATGTGGCCGAAAGATTGGACGCAGTCAACATACATCACACTACACAAGAAAGGATATCCAAAAAATTGCGAAAAATTATCGTACGATATCATTGATCTCCCATGCAAGCAATGCGTTACTAAAAATTATTTATAACCGCTTATACAGTTTTCTTCAGAAGCAAATACCACAGGAACAAGCAGGATTTTCCTAGAGGAACACGAGAACAAATTCTCAATCTCAGGCAAATAATAGAAAAACCGAGAGAATACGACAAGCAAATAGTGCTATGCTTTGTCGATTACAAAAAAGCGTTTGATTGCGTACAATGGAAAAAACTGTGGCATATTTTAATTGAAATGGGTACCATAAAAGCACCTCGTGTGGTTAATCATGCGTTTACATGAAGAAAGTGCAGAAAATGTCCGCGTGAATCCTTCGATATCCTCAGACAACTTTCATCCTGAACAGGGAGTTCGCCAAAGATACATATTATCCCCATTATTATTTAATATGTATATAGAGTATTGGGTAATACGTGAAGTTATAAAAGAATTTTTAGACAATAACATCGGGAATAAAATTGAAAAGGAGAAGAAATATGGCATTTCAGTCGGAAGAATACGCGTTGGAAACCTTCGATATGCGGACGACATAATAACAACAAGTTTAGAGAAACAGATTATCAACAGTGGTTCGCAAACGGATACTAAAATATTTTGTCCACAGAATCAGAGCAGGAATGTTGGAAACAGCTATTATAGAAAGTATAATGGAAGTAAGTCGAAGACAAGGCCGGCCTCCTATGAGATGGACTGACATGATCTGTAAAACAATGGATCGAAGTTTCCTATAATGCGTTCGTTGTGCGCTAAACAGAGACCTATAGCGCAGACTCGTATTTCAAAATACAGGAAAAAATGATCACGATATCCCCAGTGGGGATAAAATGGATAATTGATATATATATATATATATATATATATATATATATATATATATAAAATATTAAGTATTCATGTCTGTTATAAACTTTACCGCGCAACCTATTAGCATAAATCACACTGTCTACTACTATCACGTATTCGCATTTAAACTAAAATGAATTATTTAATACGTTTACCTATAATGAATTTGTTTATTCGACCTCCTTGCATTAGATTCTGGTTCATTATATGTTGTCGACTGATCACTGAACGTATTTTTCGCATTTTGATCATCGTTTTGATTTCGATAATTCGGTTCGGCTTTGAAATCGGAATTACGGATACACTTATACGAATAATTTGAACCTAATTTAATAAGAAAACATTTCGTCGATTACATCTCTCGTCTTATACATTCGTTAAGACAAATGTGCATGTGATATAATCGAGAGCCGATATCAAATAAAACTACAAATTTCCATCAGCAATCTTTAACGAAATCTGGAATACAAATTTTCATTTTGATATCGGGGGGGGGGGACGATGGAAAAAACTCGATTAACGTATGAATTAAAAAACCGATCAATTATTAATACAATGGCGATTTGGTAATTTATAAAAACGAAAAACTGATCTAAGTATTTAAATCTCGAATTTAAAAATTCAAAAATGCACAACAACAACAACGTTTGTTGTTTTAATCAGACGCGTACTTGATAATTTGAATCAATAATTTTGCCCTTGCTTTCAGACGAATTAAACAAATAAATTAATTAGGAAAAATTTCGTGTCTTCTCGAAAGTATGACCAGTATGTGTATTTTTTTTTTTTTGTAACTTCTTTATTATTGCGAGCTGACTATCATGATCATTAAGCAATTATCTATGATAAAGTAACCAAACACGAGTGGAGGCGTACTCAATAGCACACTCGCGTAATTTTTGCACGATCAATCGTTCAAGACGAATATCGGTTTATTTCATTCGACAGTAGTTTCTCAAATGAACATACATCTTTCAATGACGTACTTCATCAATATTATTATTATTATTAGTATCCAGTCTACTCTCAATTATATTGCATCTGTTCGGTGTAAAATCTTCAATATAGCTCGGCTGCATCAAGCGCACTTTATATTTAATTACCACAATTTAATCGGCGATTATTTAATCGTATAATTAATAGTTGAAATTTCATTTTATCGATTGCAGCGATAAACTAAAATAATTAAAAAGAAGAAAAAAATATAAATTAAATCTTTATTTTTCCTCTATCAAAATTAAACGAATAAATCGATAAATATATGAGTTCTTACTTGAGAATTTATAAGAATCTTCATTTTCAACTCTACCAGCTGCGCCCCTAAAATGTGAATAAACGAATAACCTTTAGTCAGTATAGCACATATAAAAACAAAAACCCGAAAGTAATAATAATTGAATAAATACTTAAAATACATTTGACAACAGTCACTTCAAAATTTGTCATTTTTATTTATTACGCGATAATTTATACATTTTCTTAATCGTTCGTTTCCTCTTCGAACTATTAGAAACCAGTCGTGATATTTTTTCGTTTAAATATCGAGAATTTTATATATAATAGTAAATATTAAATGAAATAAAATATATTTTTATTTCATCGTAAAGTCAAAAAAAAACTATTTACAATAATTTTATATAAAATTAACTAAGTGCGATACCAAAGAGAACAAGATAACCGAAATGCGACGACTATCCCTGCTAGTTAGTTTAATGTCGCGTGCATGGAAAGTCAAGAATATATAAAAGCAGCAGATAGTAAAAAACTAAAAAAAGGTTTAAAATCCCTAAAAAAAATTTTTTACCACATTCACTATCACATTATTTTACAAATACTGTTTCATCATTGATAATTTTCGTAAATCGTATATTTGAGTAACATTTTTTATATTTTACATTTCTGTAAATTATATTTTTATTTTTATTTTTTTTTATATATATTCACGTCATAATGGCTTAACAGTCGAAAAGCTTTGTGATTTTTCATCAAGAAGAAATTTTAGTGATTGTAACTATTTTTTTGTTGTTTAACATTAATAAATTGAAATCGGTTTCCATTGATATCAACCGTCTGCGAATCATCTTTATTGAAAACAATAGCAGAATTAAGAAATGCATCGACCGGGAGGAAAGATGTTAAAAAAAGGACTATCTTCCATTCTCTTAATCTTTGTCGAAGCAACATTTCTGACTTGATGAAAATGTCAGCAAGATTAACGTGAATGGAATCACAATAATAACATACTATAAGCAGACGATAGCCTAATTATTGCCAATAATCAGGAAGAACTGGAAAGAATCATCAACAAGCTTGTTATTCATAACGAAGCTTACGGGTTCACAATTAACAGTAACAAAACGAAAGTGATAGCTTTTTCAAAATATGCGGTAAGTCAAATAATGATAAACGAATCTGAAATAGATTCCTTTTGGAAATAGTTTAACCGCTCACCAAATGAGGTGTTTCGAACTGCCATGTCAAGAGATGATACATCCACGCTGTTCGCCAACCTTCGAGATGGAGAGCGGTGAAAAATTTTAATACGTGTACATACACACTTACATATATAACACACACACACACACACACACATATATATATATATATATATATATATATATATACGGACAACATAATTCTACATATTGACAAATGTACGCAAGAAGTAATATGAAATAGAACTGAAAATATTGTACTTGATATAATAAGCCTCTTTCAATATTGTATTAAATTCGTCCATTTCTCCTTCAATAACGATTTTTTGACAATGTTTAAAGTTCCAAATAAACTCAAACTACTAGTTTATTAAACCTACATTGCGAAATCGACATACCGATATACTAAAAAGTATTTGATCAAACTGGAAGTATATTATAAATAATTCATTATCATTATACATTCTTATACATAAATACGGTGTAACCTATTAACTCAAATCACCACATACTAACACAAAAATACATATATATTCACTTCTAACATTAAATAAATTTTTGCAAGACATTTACCTATAATGAGATTGCGCAACAGATCTGGGTTCGTTATACTTTTCAGGTTCACTACGGAAGGCATTGCTGGTATTTTTATAATCATTTTCATTTCTATATGGGTTTCCTTCCAAATCCGATCGACAACTACGCGCATTCGAATAATTCAAACCTAAATTATAAAATTGAAATTTTACACATTAAATCAATCTTCTTATACATTCCTTATGATAAATGTCTATCGAATATGATAAAGCTAAGGAATAATCGTACGCTAGTAGATAAAAAATTTAAACAATCAAATAAATTCCGATCGTGTAGCGACAGTCTTTCATGAAAACACCGATGAAAAATAATAATCTCAAATGTAAATTTTCTTGTTGATATTGCCGAGAGACAATGAAAACCCTGTTAACGTGTAAATACAAAAAGCAACTAGAAATTAAGAAACAAAAAACACATCAATAAAATAATAGAGAATGGCGTTTAAAAAGTAGAAGACAGCGATATCTCTGTCAAATCGTTTAAAATTTAACAGCCACCTAAAATCGGAAAACACTACATTCATTAAACGCCGCATCATCGGTCCGTTCTGGAATAGTTGCGTTTGTGTAATAAAAGTACGAGACAGCGATACTGTATTTAAAAAAAAGAATTACACAAGCGAAGACCGTGGGTAGCTTCTAGTATAACTATTTAAATTTATTTTTAAAAAAAAAAAAGTAGTTTACGAAAAAGGATTAACATTAAATTAATCGCCAATTATTTAATCGTATAATTAATACACAGTATCGCTTTTCCAGCTAAGACGCCGGGTGGATCCAAACAAAAGAAATTATATCACCCCAATTATCGGGTTGAAACAAGAAATATTATATCTTTAAATATAATCGGGATAACGGTTGATCATATTACAGACAATAATATGAAGAAACGACGTAGTCCAGAAAAATCTATATGGGATTTTTTTTTACCTGTAGAAGTTGCCCAAGAAATTGAGACCTAAACAACGTATTGCATCTGGGTGGAGAAATCACTCCCGTTACAAAATTTTGACTTGGCTTCATATGATACTCGCTATTCATTGGTATCCACACGATGAAGCAAACAAAGGTAATCATCAATCGCAACGTGAAATAAGAATTGAAGATCAATTTAAATAAGTAAATAAGAACTACGACATAACTTTTTAACTTTTTCTTCTAACGAGGACAAATGAATAAATCTGTAAATATGTAAATTCTTACTTGGTCGTTTGTAATAATCTTCTTCATTTTTATACGTATCGGCTTCGAACCTAAAATTTCATATAAGTAGAATATATTAAACAGAATAAAATATATTTTCTTATCGATGTCAACTTGTAACATTGTTATAACTATTTTAAAAATAAAAGGAAAAATTTTATACAAACATAACCGGAGATTCAAATCAACAGAACGAAAATGTTCACAAATTATAAGTCTCGACAACATTTCGCAGTCGCATTTTTAATCAAATTATTATTTCTGTTCAAATAAACGAAATTAATATATCGATTCTTAGAATATAACAGTATCTAAGAAAAATAGCCATAAGTGAAAATGTATTGTAGATACGCAGGAATAGTATCATAGCGTAACCTAAAGAAATATATAGTCACAAAAGGGTGGAATGAATTACACCTTGTGGAAATGAAAAGTCGTATTGAACATGAAAATGTAGCAATAATAATTAAAAAAGTAACATTTTTCTTTGAAAATGAGACGATATTGTTTGAATTTTAAAATAGTTCTTAAAGTAAATTAATATTTTATTCTTTGTCTGTTCGTCACAATAAAAATATGCAGACTAATCCTCGCAAGATAAATTTGAGCAGGCAACAGTATAACAATATTAAATACGAATCATTATAAAACATATTTCCATTAATGTCGACCCCGATTTTGCTAATCGCATAAATTAACAGTCTAGGAATTAATATATATATATATATATATATATATATATATATATATATATATATATATATATATATACAAATACAAATATGCCCTTTAATCATAAAAATATTAACAAATATATATAAAATATATATCCGTAATCAACTATTTATAAATTCCGATCATAACCTATTGGTTGCAAAACTTAGACTGGATTTCAAGAAGACACAGAGAAGGAAACAATTATGGAAATAATATACACATAAACAAACAGGCTCGTTATATATATTACGAATGGTTTTGGCGCAAACGTTTTTTAAAGATTAATGTGTATTGCATACTTGTTATACTGTTTGGCGAAACTTTCAATAATACGTTCCTATAATTTTCACTTGATAATTAGTGAATTAAGACGTTCCACTTTAAATTTTTCCAAGTTAAGATAAATTCACAATATTTTATACATTACATTTTGAATTTCAGTCTTCGCTTTTAAATTATTTAGATTTATAGTAAACATGTGTAAATAAATATTTGGTCACTCGTTCATTTGTTAATTATTTTCAACTTGTATTCTCCCCTTTCTCTGTTATCTCTGATGATTCAGTTATTATTATCTCCATGTATATACAAAACTGTCATAACGAAATCAAGACATTTAATCTAGAGGTTCATCCATTACTATCAAGAAGATGCTGCTCTCGTAAATTTTTACTATATATATATATACTAGCTGACCCGGCGAACTTCGTATCGCCCCACAATCAATAAATGTATTAATTTATTAGTTGAATTAAATAAAACACAAATACCGATGGAGAATTAGGAAGTATACAAAAAATTAGAAAACAAATTTGTAACGAAATTTAAATAATATGTCAATACTTTTTAATTTTGGTAGATTTATTGAACTTAATAAAAAATTATATTTAATTCAGCTAATAAGCTAATATATTTTTTGATTCTGGGACGATACGAAGTTCGCCAGGTAAAGGAACGATAAATCCTATAATATATATATATTATATATAACCTAATGCCTAGTATATATTCAAGATATATCACATCACAGTGCTAAAAGCATTGTAGAATCGGCCGACCAAAAATCGTTCGAAAATTTTTAAAAACCGAAAACCGAATTTTAAACTCGCGATTTCTCGTGACCGGTAAATTTTGTTAAACACTATGTTATTGCAATAAATCATAGATCTCCACGTTTACTTTCGTTTAACGTAAACCCAAAACCCCCTATCTATCATAGGATCCTTAAAAACGGGCCAAACCGCCTAAAAACCCTTTAACTCTAATTTTGTAAAAATACGATTATACCATCATTAGACGCGTATTTCAATGCCGCATAACTTCATTTAAACTATTTTATCGACTTTGAGTCGTTCGCGAATTATCTCGTTTTTTCGCGATTTTTTCACTTTATACAATAGATCTTATATAAAAACTCCTAATTCAATAGGCGCAATTGTTTAAGAATATTTACTTCGTGTACTATGCCTGTCCTCCGAAGGTAGCAAGTCAGCAATTTTTAAAAATTCGTATCTCGAAACCTATCGATTTTCGAATATCTATTAAATTGGTTTTAACGAAATTTACAAAAGAATAAAACACCCGTATGCACACAAAACATACATACATACATGCTTACCGTTTGTGTAAATGCGTTTGGCAATTTAATTCAAATAAAGCCTGTAAACGATATGAAACACCGACGGCTCGCTAAAAAACTCAGAAAAGTACACGCACACATATACATAGTACATTTGAACAATTCAAGACTCACCGTTTGTATGAATGCACTCAACAATATGTTTAAAAATATAAACACAAAAATTTGCTTTAATCGAAGCACGTCCAAAATGAAATGACCGCATGAATGACATAACAACATGCTTGTACTGTCAACACTGAAAATTTGACAAAATTCATTCATTCCTTTCGAACTAATAACAGGAAATAATAGTACGTACTCGACATTTATGATGTAATTTTCTCAGTGGAATACTAAGGTGCATCAACCGTATACTACACCATTTATTGAATTCATTTGTTACAACAAATGTGATAAATGAAGAACCGCTCGACCGATTTTGTGCAAACTTCACATAAACCATCTACTACATAGTCCGAACAAAGCCTAAACATTTGGTTTGGATAGGTGAGCCCGTTCTTGAGTTATAAAATTACAACGAAAAGTAGCATTGATTTTTATATATATAGATTACTAATAATAGACACGTGGTCAGTAGTAAATTGGATACAAATAACGTATTATTATACACATTCATATATAAGTCCTTATATATATTTACTCCGTGAACTATTAAATCACTGCCCAATATGTCACCTATTCACTTCTGCAACTGAATAAATTATGTAATATGTTTACCTATAATAAGTTTCTTTATTGGAACTCTGTTTATTAGACACTGATTCATCATAATTTTGCATTTGACCACGAAACGTATTCCTCGCATTTTCATTATCACTATGGTTTCGGTATTTCGGATTGTCTTTAAAATTTGAATCACCACTATTCCTATAGGAATAATTTGAACCTAAATAACAAAATTATGATTCACTAATTATATTATTCGTCTTGTCTCAGCAGTTCAGTGAGCACAGAGTTTCTTATATTATATATATATATATATAAACTTAATTCTCAATTTATCCGAACAAGGAATAAATTAGTATTTATCTCTCTCTATATATATGTGCGTATATATAGAAACTTTTAAATCTGATTGTCCACCATTGTATTCCTTAAAATTAAGATGTATGTATATAAAATTTAATCCAGATTATTTTAATTTTATTATTTACATGATTAAAATGAACATATAATTCAGATTAAAATCGTAAACCAATTATAAAATTGGTACTTCCTCTAATTTACTTTATAATAATAAAAATTTGGCTATACCGTTGACACTTTCTCTAATTAGTTTTAGATTAGTAAAAATTTAACTCTGCCATATTTAACGTACCTTCAAGAAAAATATTGTGGATTATGGTTGGAAGATAATTGTCAGACTGACATTATTTTTATTACGAGGGTAAAATCAATTACGCTAGATTTAGAAGACGAGTATATCAGTTTGACATTTAAATTTGAAGATATACACCTGATCGACAAAATAAGGAAAATACATAATTACCTTGATTTCTTTGATTCGTCACTCTTTCGTCGTCCGTTTTATAATGGTTTTTTTCTTTTTTGTAACTGTATATAATAAAAAATTATACTATACTAACTAAATTACACACATATCTGCAAAAATTATACATATGTATGTATGTATGTATATTGTAACACCCCTACTTTGAATTCCATATCAGACAATGTCAATTATATAATTATTATATATTTATTATTCTATTATTATTATTATTGTTATTATTTTATGTCATCATCGTATAAATATTAATAAAATATATTTACCGACATTTTTATACATATATAAATACGATCGGTATGAGGTCGTGTCCCCTAGGATGCCATATCGACCGTAAACGACAAATTTGATTAAAAACTTCAATAATAGAACATAATAAAACTGTAAAATCATGTATTTTTATAAGAAATATTTATTCATACTCACAGAAACATCGTAACAAGATCGATCACAATAGGTAAACGTAACGGCGACACAATTATTAATACTAAAATATGACGTTTTTTGATTGGTTTAACATAATTTTTAATATACAATCATAAACGTGATTTTGCAGACTACACGTGGAGCATCTCACGTGTAGTAATTATCTTGTCATTTAATATATTGTAATATTTGTGTGTGTGTGTTTCCATTATTAATACGTCGATCAGACGATTTTCAATAACCAATCAAAATGTGTTAAATTTCTCCTCATTTTCTCGTGAGAAAATTAGGCATATACTTACACATACATATATATACACACATACCCATATACTTATTGTGTAACTAGTACGACGAGAAAGCAACAAACAGGTTAATACACCTTGTGTGTCATCTTAACTTACTATTGACCCTTTAACATAACTATTTTCTCTCTTCAACCTCGTCTTCACTGTTACCCTTTTACTAAAAATATATACATTATATATATATGTATATATATATACACCCACTCTTATATAACGTGCTTAGTAAGATATGACCATGAACCAACATGTAATAATACAAGCACGCTATTAAACCATTATTCTTTTTAATTATTTTTTAATTCTCAAACTCATCTTATTTATTCATTTATTTTATTTATTTATTTAATCATTAACATGTAACAACATGGTTGTTACAATATATTTCAACGTGTTCATATTTAAAATTAAAAGTATACAAGTAAAATACGATCACAGTGTAAGCTAAACATCGGATTAGTAATGTTGTTAAAATATGTCTAACACAGTGAAGCACAATAACTCTCTAATAAATAAAGTCTTTATTTTATATTATTTTTCTACATAATTTTTAATTTCATTTAAGTATTCAATATATACACCATACATACGCCATAACACCATCTTAAATACCTTTATAACTACAGGCTTCTCTTCTAAAATTATTTTTTTCTTAATGTTTATTTTCAAGAAATTTTAAATTATTATTATTTAAATTAATGTGTCCTGTCTTATCTATACATCGTAAACTATATTAATTTTAAATTATTATGATCATTATTTCTGTAAATACGCGAAAATTCGTGTGACAAATTCTTCATTTAGATAATAGATATTTGTTCACTAACAGTATATTATTGATACATCGCTTAAATGGCACTTGTTTTCCATAATTTTCGATTTATACCGTTGTAACCTTCGGCCAGTAATGGTACTTTAATTGAATAACATAAAGATTCCAGTACGTACAGGATGTCTTCGTTCAAATAAAAAATAAAAAAGCGTCCAGTGAGATTTCTTTCGACTGGATACTGGCTTACTGTTTTCGTTGGGTGTACATCATCTTGTACGAATAGTAGCGCATGGAGTATTCGTCTCGCTGTTCTATCCAATAAATTTCAGTTTTTGCGCGATTACGCACGTACGACTCCGATTTTCCTTCATTTACTTTCGGATACACTTTCGAACAGGTGTTTTTTATTTATATACAGAACTAATCTCTAACCGTAGCGAATTTGCCGCGCTGAATACGAATGTGTTAATCGTCTCAATTGTCGTGCAAACTATAGCCTCGAGGAATCGATATTTCGGGGGAAAATTCTATCGTGCTCACTGACGAATCAACCGTCCAACCGGCCATTACGATTCATTACTAGACAAAAGAATTTCATTCCTTCCTATTCTCAACGTAACCAAACACGTTTCCCCATCGTAATAAAGTAAAATGAAATTGAAATAAAAGAAACGTTAGTGAGAATACAAACAGCCTGATAAGGGAAATAAAGTTTGTGTGGTAACATAGTGAATCCCATAGATGACAACACCGAACGATCGACTACACGTTACAGTCGCAGACGTTATTTAAACGAGACGCGTTTAGTAGTGTAATATAAAAAAGAAAAAAAACGATTTTCCATTGAGCAGTATTGTTTGATGATTATAGCGTAGAAACACTTTCACCATTTACTATAAATATTATTAATATCCACTATTGATAAATTGCGTACCTTATTGCGATCAAATACACTGATCACTTTTCTTTTTACGCTTGTTGAAGTTGTGTGTTATTTCGTCACTAACGTTTTTGTTTTTTTTTTTTCGAAACATCCGATATATAGGGTTGAAAACCTTGTACTCTGTACTTGTACATAATTCACTTATCTGGTATTGCATGAAGATAAATGCCAATCGAAACAAATTCAAGTTGAAATTCCCAGGGCTAAACTAGTCGATTATGTTTTTTAAAAAAGTAATTGCATTACAGTATAAGAGATGTTATTATTTTATATTGTTTAATATGCAAAATATGTATTTGAAGCTTCGTATCACTCGAAACGTTATTTATCAAACAACGGCTAGGAATACGGACATTTGTCGGCGAACTGTGCTTTGCGCCGCCCCCCAAATGGGTAGCAACATACCAAGAAGAGTTAGAAACAGTCCTGATCAGGACTACACAATGAACAACAACATCCGAATACTTCAAATTAACGTAGAAGGCCTCAGTCGGGCAAAAAGCGAAATAGTAGGAAGAATATCGCGGGAAGAAAACATCAACGTAATACTATTGCAAGAAACGCACATATCCGATGGCAAGCAGCTGACAAAGGTAGGCACTATACAAGGCTTTACAATAGCGGCTACAGTATGCGACTGACATTACGGAATAGTCACCTACATTAAGAATGGATTGGAGTACAGTTTCGTCAGAGCAACAAATGAAGACGGAATATTCGTGGCGGAAGTTAAAGTTGCAAACGTTACAATAATCGACATCCATAAACCACCAGGTATCAAATGGCCGCAACAAATTATAGAAATTACGGATAGACCGCAATAATAACAGGAGACTTTAATAGTCAACATACTATGTGAGGATACACGCAGACAAAATAATCCGACCTAACGATTAGTCGATTGGAAAGAAGCACAGAATTTGCGTCTAATTTATGATGCTAAACAGCAAGGCTCCTTCCGCTTAGATAGATGGAAGCGCAACACTAATACCGATTTATGCTTCATCACAGCAGATAAAGACGGGAAAACGCCAAAAATCACACGTTGGATCTCCGGAAAGTTTCCAAAAAACCAACACAATTGGTTTCAAATTATCATCAGTGAATTCCATTCAGCTACCTCGCTGGAATTTTACGAAAACCAATTGGGCAAGATTTTCTAAAACCGTGGACGACAGTGTACGTTGGATCCAACCAGCTTCGTCAAACTACTTGCGGCAACCGCAAAGGAACATATCTCAAGAGGATTCCATACCACGTACATCCCTGGATTGAACCAGCAGTGTGAAACATCTACCAACAATACCAAAATTTAAGAAGCGACGAATTAGCCGACGTTATAACAGCTCTGGATAATGACTGGAAACAAAGGTGAACGAAACTAATGGAGAACATGGACTTCCAAAAGACCAGCCGACAGGCATGGAACCTACTGCGCAGACTTAATGGCGATAAAATTGCAGTCAGTCACTGCACCGAAATCACCCCAGATATGATAGCCAGCAGGATATTAAAATCGTCCAATTCACCGAATCTGGATAAGCAGTTTAGCAAACTCATAAATAGAGAAAGAGTCAGACTACTTAAATAAGCGGAGGAAAAATCGCAACACGTTAAACCACTTGAAACTGAATTGGTTTCAGCTATAAAGAGCTTAAAACTTAAAAAAGATGCTGGAATTGACGGAATCTATCCGGAATTCATTAAACACCTAGGAAATAACGCAAGAATATGGATATTAAAGCTATTTGAACACATCATAGAGACTAATCGATTTCCAAAACTTCTCAAAATATCCAAGGTCGTGGCCATACTTACACCAGGAAAAGATGCAAATAAAGTCGAAAATTATAGACCTATCGCATTGTTGAGCGTGATGTACAAATTATTAGAAAGATTAATATATAACCGGATATGTGACACTATCGACAAGCATGTACCAATTAAACAGGCTGGTTTCCGAAAATCAAGAAGCTACGTAGACCAAATTAATGCGCTAACATCATATATCGAACATGGCTTTGAGAACAAAATGAAAACCTCAACAATCTTCATCGACCTCTCGTCCGCCTTTGACACCGTTTGGCGTACTGGCTTGCTCATCAAACTTTTGCAAATGATTCCTTGCAGAAAAATGTACTCGTTAGTGAACAACATGATCACTAATCGTACGATAATTGCCCATCTCGGCGGAAAGCATATCAGAACGCGCTCCCTAAACAACGGCCTTGCGCAAGGTTCGGTACTGGCTCCATTACTATTCAACCTATACACCTCCGACTTACTACAAACGGAATCACGTAAGTTCATCTATGCAGATAGCTTTGGCTATGCAAAACACCCAGCAGCACATTACAGAGAAAACTCTTCAGGAAGATCTAGTCTCAATAACTGATTAATTCATCAAATGGCGACTAATGCTGAATACAGATAAAACAACTGTATCATGTTTCCATCTTTCCAACCAACTAGCCGAAACGAAACTGAATATCAAGATCAACGATTGCAGATTAAAGCACGAAGAGTTATTCGAAATACCTCGGAATATCTCTCGACCGTCAACTATCGTAAACATCTTGAAAATACAGCGGCTAAAATCCACGCGCGAACCAATATAATACAGAAACTGGCTGGAACAATATGGAGTACATCAGCAACCATTCTACGGACTTCAGTTCTAGCGTTGGTTTACTCAGCGACTGGTACGCAGCTCTAGCGTGGCTGAATAGCAAACACATAAAGAAGATCGACACAGAACTAAGCGCCGCACTATGCATATCCGGCACAACCAAATCGACCCCGGTAGAGTGGTTACCAGTGCTAGCCAATATCATGCCTGTTCGTAATCGTAGAAAAGCCGCGGCAGTTAAAGAATGAAGGAAATACGGAATCAACGAACGGATACAGACAGGCCTAAAAGACTGAAATCGAGGAAACCAGCTCATCGAACAGCTGCAAAACTCATGTCAGAGGGTTTCGAATTAGTAACAGCGTGGAGAAAAGAATGGGAAATGCAGAACCCGGACAAGAATACCACACGTTATTGGGTTTCGACCGACAACGAAAGACGTGGGTACGGCTCAACCGCTTTCGGATTGGTCATGGAAGATGTGACCATATGCTCGTAAATTGGGGCTTCAAAAATGATCCGTTATGCAACTGCGGATTAAATAATCAAACGATGGACCATATCTTGAACACGTGTCTACGAAGAGCCTTCAGTGGCAGCTGGGAAGAAATGCGGACAGTATAGGACGCGGCTGTAACAGGACTGGAAAATCTAGACCTGGACGTGAATATATATGGTGTTTGCTACCAGAAAACATACGATATAATAACTTTAAAAATAATATATATATATATATATCTTATTCGTTTTTTGACAAATTTTTCTCTTAACGACTGAAAAGTTTACATACAACATACACTTACTTAGTTCTAAGCAACTACCATAACGAACAGCTGCCATAATGAACGATTCAAAATTACCGTGTATCATTACAAATTATATGTACCGCGAACATAAGTTTAAAAATATTATAAAATTAATTATAGGTTATAAAAATCGTTATTCAAACATTAAACAACATTAATGTTTTACCTATAAATAATTTCTTCTTCCGCGACCTCTTGAGATTTACCGTATTTCGGTAAAAGTTGATTTTCAGAGCGCTTGGATTTTGGATGTATCATTACATTCGAATTATCGTAGCGTTCAGATTTAACATATTTCGGTATAACTTGATTTTCCACACGTGACTGGTAACAAACTAAGTGTGTGTAACATACATTAAATACAATAAACACGATGGAATGTAATAAAAATAAATAAAAAATAAAACAAATTCGTTTCATTAACGAAAATTTACATTAATTTTAAGAAGAATTATTAAGTTACACATCGTTTAAAGCGTTTTAAGACAAAAAATTTAACTACTATTGCATATAGAGTCTTTGGGGTTAGAGGACCATGTTTTTGACATTGTTATATTTATAATTTGCAATTATTTAACTATTTAGTTACACTTGTACTACTCTTATATTATTTATATATATATATATATATATATATAGCTCCATTCGTATCGGTCACTTTCTAGCATCCGTAATGAGTTCTTTCGTGTTCATACAAAGTGAGTTGTTATCAATTCTACTCGCCTTCTTCCTCTTGTTGGTTTTCCTTGTATTCATCCTTGTATTGTGACCTTGACAATGCCACCTTCCCCCCGGATTTTATTTGCTACATATTCCGTTTTCATATTTTTAATATATGTAATCTACTATGCTTTACTGATTTTTCTCCTATTTCCTTAATACCTCCTCATTGGTTATGTAATCTTTCCATGATATTCGTACAAAATTCTTTTGTGTTGCTTGGACTAAGTATTACATATCATGATATCTTGTCTTTCTTCGAATCCCACGAGCATGGAACCCACTTTCATTTTGGTCTTCAACAGCATACTTTCAAGCTACCTGGAACTACCATGATCACACCGACTTTGACATTAAAATCACCCATTAAAAATAACACAACATTGTTCTTCATGCATTTTTTAACTTCTTCCAGATCCTTGTAAAATCGATTAATTTCTTCTGTACTGCTTTCTGCTGTTGGGCGTGTGTTTGTATTATCACAATTCGCTTAGACTTTGTTTTTATTCGAACAAAAAACACCCTCTGTCCGATTTTGGAATTATCGCAATGATTTTGTTTTGTTTATTTATACACCCACCTGTCTTTTCCAGTATATATTACTTCATAATTATTATCTGTTTAAAATCTTCCACTTCCTATCCATCGAGTTTCGCTTACTCCGAATATATAGATGTGTAACCTCTTCATTTCCATGAATACGTTGACGAGTTTAACTATTTAGGCTATTACATTCCATTTCGAGACGTTAACATTATGTATATATGTGAAAAACATCATTATACAATTTTACAACTATTTTTTTTTATATTTTATTATTTTTTACTTTAAATTTTATAATTCAGAAAAAATTATTCATTGTATTATTTTATTTATAAACCTACACTACAATTGGCTTTTAGCTGGCTTCATTAAATAAATAAATAAATAAATAAATTATAATCCCCTCCTACGTCACAATGACAAATTATATTCGATTAAAACGAAAATATTTAACTGTTTACTAATCTCACAACAGATAACGAAAATTGAAGAAAAATTAGTTATGTGAGATATTACTTTGTTTTTTGTCTGACATTTGCTGATTGTTCTTCTTATAATTCTGACGATTATACGTTTGGACCCTGGAACTATATAATATTAAATTAAATAAGTCAGGTGATACATATATATATATAAAGCCATCCATCCATACACACACATTATATATATATATATATATATATATATATAACTTACACACGTATAGTGTTAGAACGTTGTCAAGTGAAGACAAGCTCGCAGAACTCGAAGAAGAAATAAATAAAATGAACTGGGATATATTGGGATTAAGCGAAGTCGGAAGAATCGGAGAGATATGAGATTGCAGTCACAAAGAATATATTACAAAGAGCAAGAAAAAGAGCACGTAAATGGAATAGGTTTCTTAATTAATAATCGATGGAGTAATAAAATATTGAAGTACGCCAGCCTAACAGATAGAGTAGCATACATAATGATTTAATTACCTAGGAACGAAATCCTTAAGGTAATACAAGTTTATGCACCAAAAGGAACATATCCAGATAAAATAATAGATGAATTCTATGAAACAATACAAGATCCATTAGATAAAGATCAGTGCAGGTTGACGATGATTATTTGAGACTTCAACGCAATAATTGGGACCCAGCAAAATGATCAAGAGAAATCAGTTGGTGAGCACGGACATGGTACCAGAAATCAAAGAAGGTAAACATTGATTAATTTTACTGAATTGAATAAACTTTTTGCAATGAATACGTTCTTCAAGAAGACTCTAAAAATGAAATGGACACGGAGAAGCCCACATTTCCGGTGTAAAAACGAAATTGACCATATAATATGTAATAAGGGTTGTTTAGTCGAAGATGTAGCTATAGCTTAAAACACGGGTAGCGTCCACAGATTAATAACAGCTAAATTAGAATTAAACTGGCTACCTAAAAAACTCCACACAACAACCCTTACAACAAAATATGTTGACGCTGAGAGTTTATCACAAAATGTACTACACGATCAGAAGGAATTGGAGGAAAAATTGAAAAACGGAATACCAAATAATTTAGACAAAACTGCCATATTTATTGCGAAAACAATACAGGAATGTTCATATAAGGTGGCCCCCCCAAAAAATAAAGCTATAACAATAAAACTAAGTGCTAGCACTATAGCGCTAATGCAGCAAAGACGTGTAATGAAAGTGGAAACAAATAAAAACTTAATGGAGTGGGCGAAATTGAACAAACTATTAATAAAACAAATGAGAAGTGATATTTGGAAGTTACACCCATCCAATAAAGAAAACAATTGAAGGAAATAGGGGTCCGAAGGTATTTAAAAAAATTATTATCATGTGGTACAAGAATACTAACAAACATAAAAAACTATAATGGGAAAATTGTAGAGGACAAAAAAGAAATAGTAAATGAAGTCGAGAGATACTTCACAGATATGTATAGTACCAAAGTTCGCCAGAAGAACAACTAAGAAACATCGATCATGATGTAATGAACAAGGAAATTTCCGACATAACCAAAGATGAAGTAGAATACGCCTTGATATCATTAAAGAAGAATAAGGCACCTAGTCCTGACAGAATATCACCAGAGATGATGCATATGAAGGAGATATTTTGGTACATACGTTATGTAATCTATTTAATGGATGCCTAAAAGAAAGTAAAATACCCGACGCTTGGAAATATGCAGAAGTTATTTTAATCCATAAGAAAGGAGATGTGCTCTCTCTGAAGAACTACATGCCCATCAATATGTTATCGCAAATATATAAATTGTTTACTGCGGTAATTACGAACCAGATATCACAAATTATAGATTATAATCAACCAAGGTAGCAGGCTGGATTTCGATCAAGGTTTAGCACAAACGATCACGTATTAACTACAAGAATATTAATACAAAATCGTGTGAGAGTATAACCTAAATATATGTATGGCATTTGTATATTATGAAAAAGCCTTCGATACTGTTGAAATATAGGCAATATTAAAATCATTACACGACTTGGGGTTTGAGGAACATTATATTAATGTTATAAAAAAATATATATAAACATGCGTCGATGAAGATAAAGTTATGGCAAAGCACAGGCGATACACAATTGAAGAGGAGAGTAACACAGGGTGATACCATATCACCGAAATTGTTCATTGCTGCGCTGGAAGGTGTCTTCAGGAAATTGAACTGGAGCTCAGTGGGTATCAGAATAAATGGAGAAAGATTGAATCACGTTTTGCAGATGATATAGTACTAGTAGATAATATTACTGATGAAATACAATTAAAGACAAACGAACTTGACGCATATTCTGTGAAAATAGGAGTTAAAATAAATGTGCAAAAACCCAAATAATTATGAATATCGTGGAAGATACGGCAGTAACTATAAATGGCGAAAAAATTCAACGCGTAAGTTGATATGTATACCTGGGACACGAAATTACTATGGATAGAATAATATAATGCAACTGGAAACTAAAAGAAGAATACCGCTCGCCTGGGTGGCGTTTGGGAAACTAGGAAACTTTTTTTTTAAAAATAGAGAAATACCGAATATGCATTAAAAGTAAGCTGTATAATCAATATGTGATACCAGTTTTGACATACGGAACTGAAACATGGAAAGAGACAGCTAGAAGTACTAGGAAAACTCAAACGGCTCACGAGAGGATTATCATTGGAATCAAGCTCAAAAATCGCAAGACGGTTACATGGATTAGGGAACAGACGAAATTGATAAATGCAGTGGAGCCGATTGCCAGGCTAAAATAGAAATGGGTCGGACATTTGGTAAGACAAGAGGATAAAAAATGAACTAAACGGATATTACAGTGGTGGCCAATTGGCAGCTAACATCCTGAGGGAGGCCTATGGCTAAGTGGCGAGATGATATTGTTAAATGAGCAGGAATCAATTAGATCCGAGCCGCACAAGATAGGAGTCGTTGGAAAAGTTTTGGGGACTGCCTACACCCAGCAATGGGTTGATATAGGCATATCGTGATATATACTTACACTTCACTCTTTCGTGGCTGAACACTGATATAACTGTAATATAATCGAATAAAGTTTTAGGGAAAATGATTATCAATTATTATCTAATGACAAATAATTTAATTTAAACTAGAGTATTCAGATTGAGGAAAATGCGTTTAACAAAATGCTAACTTCGAGCATCAGAACTAAGTTAATTAAGAAAAAAATTTATAAATACAAAAGAAAACGAATTAATAATAAAATATCGCTTAATTTTGCAACAATTTCCACACATTTCGTCAGTCTAACCCAACCTGTCTTCTTTCGAACCGCTATTCAGGCTCGACCGTAGAAATAAAGTTCTCCATCTTAAAAGACTATTTATAAACACTCGTTCATACTTACCCATTATCAATTTCTTCGATGGATTTCTGTTTAGTATAAGTTAACGCACCTCTGCTCCGAACATCGGCCATTACATTATCTGTTATTAATTAATAAAAAAAAAAAACATCAATTAATACAGTTATTTATTTCGCATATATTCGCGGTAACGTAATTCCCGAATGTCGAGGTAAAGTTTTTTATCATTACGTAACTTTTAATTATTACGAAGAAGGAAGCGACACCCCACTCCATATAACATGATATGAGCGCGTGCATTTGCATTGCATAAGTGCCTCAAATACTAGTTCATTTTGTACATTAAAAAAACGTACAATTGCTAGCCACGATGTTCGGTAATGAACAATATAACCATTAACATTTACAAATCAATTCGACATAATCTTATGTTTAATAAAATTTTAGCTATGCAAAGGATGCTCCTGCTTCGAGATGATCTTTTATATAGAACTGTTTCAACCGTGGCTGCACCACTTATTACAGGGATCTTGCCTACTGACTTAAGTATTTTCAAATCGGCTCCGATCTCAGAGTTCAATATGTTTATTAATAAATTGATTACAATTAAAAATAACGTAAAAGATTCATTTTATTTTCATTTTGGTTATTTCACTGTAAGAATTCCTTTACTAAGAAAATTAATTTAATAATTTTAGAAATATATTAAAATAGATGGATTAATAGTTTGCGTTTTCTCACAGTATTGAAAATATATTTAGGATTATAGATGATCTTGATGTAAGTTTCTTTTCCAGCCAGGTGCTGTGTGAACATGGTAATTTCTGAGAGTATTCAAGCGTTTTGCCATAAGACCATCTGACTCTTGTCCATATTAGTGACACGATTGAACATTTCCTCTTTGAATGTTCATATGACGCTGATATACGTAAAATATTAAATTTTTTTGTTCGGTAGTAAGTAATTTATAGTAATTAATAATTGCATAGGAATCGAATAGTGGAATAGCCTACAGACATGCAGGTTAGCTTCACATAACCAATATGCAGTCGTAGACTAAGAATGGCCACTGACGGAAAGCCTCATGCAGATGATTCCAGTAGTGACATGGTACGAAGATATGAGGATGTAGATTGACAGTTTGAGGAATTCTCTACTAACAGTTTACAATAATCATAGGACTCTTCCCCACGGAGGATCTAGGTACCCGTAAAATTTTACAATATTACCTTCTCAGTAACAATCTGCTGCCTTCCGGTCAGGATTTTTATCCAAAGGCTAAGTAATAGTGACATTCCCTTCCTTTTATCCTTTTCCTTTCCTTGTACCCTTTCTCTAACACCCTATGCATTTTCTATTACTCTACTTTTCCTGCCAACGAGTAATCGTACCAATCTCTGTGGGCCAATCGCCTTGGCTTGGCTTGCCTTGCCACTGGAGCATCTACTTTTATTCTATTAGCGGCAAGGAAGCATTATCTTGCGGTAAGGCTTCTGTGTTCCCTTTTTTTTAAAGCGCCGCTACACTTTCTTTCACCAAACTTTTCCTTGTTATGTATAACTTCAAAGATGGAAAGAATACTGCAAGGAGGTGCTAAACAACGAATCGAAGTTTAATAAAAACATGCTATAAACAATATTAAGAAAAGAGATAAATTGGAGTTTAGGCGATTCACTAACGATAGAGGAAGTACAAAAAGTGACAAAGTGGTTAAAGAACAACAAGTCGCCGGGCATTGATGGAATTCCAGCCAATTTTTTCAAAGTGGAGAAAGAGATGTTGACTATCTGCATAGACTTTTTAACATTATGTGATAGAAAAAATCAGCGCCAAAGAATTTCAAAGGAGCATCCATAGTGCCAATTTATAAAAATAAAGGAGATAAAGCTGATTTCGCAAATTACAGGGATATCGCTCTTTTATGTACCGCAAGCAAAATATTCAGTAAGATCCTTCAAGAACGACTAAAAACAGTGAATTCATATCTACTCGAAGAGCAATGTGTATTTAGGGAAAATCACAGTATAACTGACATGATTTTTACCCTAAAACAACTGATGGAGAAGGTCCGAGACGAAATGTCCTTCCCTTCAATAAATAAACCTTAGTCTGCATTTTTTCTGCAACTAATTATCAATTATTTTAAATATTATGAACAAAATAAGACACATTTTTATCAACACATAGCAGAGGCTTGTATGAGTTAAACATTAAGGCTTTATAATTCACAATACTACCAGTTATTCATTATATTCTCAATGAAAAATATTAACGTAAGCATTCTATTAATTTTTTTCATATCGATACCTTTAATGACTGCACACATATCAGTCACTTTGAAACGCTTCTTCAGATCCATTGGCAAGATTATATACATACTAATACTGATGGCTCTAAATCTCCATATGGAGTTGGTTCCGCGTTTATTATTCCTTCCTTGAACGTTACAAAAACCTTTAAACTACCTAAATTTTCTTCAATATTTACAGCTGAGTGCCTTACTATTCACAGGAGGCTTAGCTTTTACGCTTCTGCAAATATAACTCAAAATGTAGTGATTTTCACGGGCTCTCTCGAAGCATATTTCAAGTTCCCCATCTAATAGTAGCTGTTTTCCATCAATCTATACGATCTATCTATGAAACGCGTTAGTGTAAAATTTATCTGGATTCCCAGCCACTCAGGTATCCACTGGAATGTTACCGTAGACAATCTTGCTAGAAGCGCCAACGAGAATGGCTCATTCTACTTCAATACACCAGTTAGGCACATTTTATCTGAGATTAAGTTTTCGTACAAGGAATTTTGAAACCGCACTTGGAAGTATTGTTGTTCAGCCAAACAATTTAGGAATATTCAACCTTCAATTCCAGTAATTCCTTAGTTCTTCAATCTTTCTGCCAACATAGAAAACAGAAATTTCGTTTATTCGTATATGTCGCCTAAGGCTCAACGTCAACAACATTCCATACATTCTATTTACACAAAAATTAGCCCCTTCGCCATTGTGTACCCATCCTTGCGATGGAGATCAGATCGCCGATGAACACCACCTATTTTTCAACTGCAGTTACATAATCATATTTAAATACATATCAGCTTGTAGTGTAAATATTTAATAAGACATATCATCCGTTTATTACAGCCCTGGGTGAAATCACTAATGCCCATTTAAAAAAAAATGCTTTATATTATTAAGAAATGGAGACAAAATGATAAAAACTTATATTACTTGGTACCGCTCGCCAATTCTCATAATCATCAGTTCTAACGTCCAAGTTCTCTTCATTATCGATTCGATCGTCCCAGTCTATATTATCAGTTCGATTCTTATACACTCTATTTCTGGAAACATATAACATCTAATTAGTATTAAATTGCTAAAAAAAATGCATTATTACGTTTTCACATATCTTCTTCTTGGTGTACCATACTCTTCCCAGAGCGTTGGCGATCAGATGGCAGCTAGAACTTGCGTTCTTTTGCTCCTTGGATAAGATCTTGGATAGAGCTCGTACTAGTCCAGTCCTTGATGTTTTGTATCCAGTCTGTTCTTCGTCTTCCTGCGCTTCTTTTTCCATCAATCTTCCCCTGTATAATGAGCTTTAGGATCTCAAATTTTTCTCCTCTGATGATATGGCCAAAATACTTAATTTTCTTATCTATTATGCATTTAACTAGTTTTCTTTCGGTCTTTGCCATTTCCAGGACTCTTTTATTAGATGTTTTGGTGACCCATGAGACCTTTAGCATTCTCCTATGGAGCCACATCTCCATTGCTTCTAACCGTTTAATTTGATTTTTATTTAGCGTTACTGCTTCTATAGCGTACAACAAAATTGGAAATACGTATGATTGTACAATGTTTCACATATACGAATATTAAATATATATATATAACATTATTAGTATGTCTCACAGAATTTTGTTTGTTTTTTCCTGTAGCCTAACATTTGTCTCATTAATTTTCTGGATTTAGTAATACTATATACAGTAACTGTTAAGGTATAAGGTACTTAATTTTAAGAAGCTTACGTTTATAACTCTTTTCGGTGAAAACCATGTTCGTATTATTTTCTTGTGACGTTTCGAAAACACTTGCAGTTTTCATTATCAAACTGAAAGCGGTTATGAAAGTGTAAGTATATTTATAGGATTGTGTTTATACGAGCACAATCTTGACTTAATATTGTCCAAATTTTTCGACGAACAAGCGCCCTACTGTGCGCACATCAATTTATCAGCGTTTGTAGTATCACCGTGAGAACAGATTGTTTTTATACTAACTCTTTTTTTTACCACTGGGGCAATAACCGACAACCACGTTGAATTAAGCTGGTGTCCATTTTCTTTATTGAAATTTGGATGTTTAAAAATTTCAATCGCTTCACGAACAATTCTGGATCTGTATTTATCCATTTTTGATAAAATTTCAAAATTGTCAAATTGTATTTGGTGATCTCTCTCTCTTTCTCTCTCTCTCTCTCTCTCTCTCTATATATATATATATATATATATATATATATATATATATATATAACAGTTTGGCTTAATGTATCACATACTTTAAAAAATGATGTTACATTTTGTATAATAATAAACAGCTTTTAAATATAATATAATATATTATTTATGATTTTGTTTCATGATTCTTACATCGTTTTCTCTTCATGTCTGAATACTGTATATTATTATATGTAACTAATTCTAAAGTAAATATATATTTTTATTTTCATAATTTGGCTTGAAATATACTTTATTTTACTACTTTTTTTTAGAACAACATTTGTACCTAACGTGCCAACAGTATTTCAAATAAAAACGAAAAGACCTAATATAAAAATGTTGCAGATGTACTGACTTATGGGCAGGAAATCGTAACTTTTCTTAAGCAATAAGCTTTTTCTGTATAAGCTACGAGATAAGAATATCATCTATGAAGCTGTAGTTCAAAAATAATTATCAATGTGGTTCGGCATTTCCAGAACAGAACATGAAGGCATCGGCTCGCATTTCATGGTCAAACAAAATGTAAGAAAAATTGACTTAGGCAACATTTCATTTTAAAATAAAAGTAAATCATGTATTTTGAAAATAAAACAACAATAATCATACATAGAATTCGGTGAAAGAAACCTAGTGATAAAATGTAAAATACACTGATGGAGTACAAATTAACGGTATTAAACCAGATAATACTGACAACGAAAAAGGCAATGTATTACAAGAATAAATATTTTTTTAATACAAGGGCACTGTAAATTAGGTATCAAAAATTATAAAACGATCGTTTATATTTAAATACATACGTGTGTTATTTAAAAAAGTTTTATTTTCACAAACATGAAATTACACACTCCGATAATAAAACAATGTACTACATAATGATAAAGAGAAATGAGTAATGCACATAAAATTGTTTTACTCGAATTCATGATCAGCATCAAAATTTCGACCAACAATTTTGCGATTATCAGCAAATTTTGATAGTTTAACAGAAGGATAATTTTGATCACCAGCGTCTGCTTCCTACAATTATATAAACACCAATAAAGGTTAACTATTAGAGTCTTCATGTTATTAAAAATAAAACGAAAATAAAACTGAAGTAGTGAAGTAGGATTCGATCGAAACAAACAAATCAGAAAATAAAATTAAATGTGAAATTAAATATTAAATAAACTAAAAATATGAATAAAATGTTTATTAATGACAACGAACATTTTGTGAGTACATAAAACAAAATTGTCGGTTGTATTTAACAAAAATTTTACATCATTCCCATTACCTATTAATTTGTGATTATTTTCATACCGCTACACTCACACATCACATCCACTACTCAAGTCGTCATTCCATTATTAAAGTTTCCAATAAACAATTAATGAAAAGACCAGGATATTTGTTTCTGCTAATAAATCTACGTCAACAATAAGTTGATATGGTATATTAAATATAGACAGAAATGTAAAAATTATTACATTTGCAGTAGAAAATAATCATGTGAGATTTAGCATTGTGCAATGAATATAATATTATTATTTTTGAAAAACACAAAATAATCAAGAAAAATAAGTCAGATTTAATGTGTACATTACGACATTAAAAGATGACATAGTTAAGTAATGATAAAACGTACAAAAATTAATCGTTCTACATTGATAATGCTACAATCATACCAATACAAATACTTAACATTATATATGTTGTATGTGAAATTAAAGTGGGCCAAAACAATGTTGAATTAAACATCAATATTTAATCAATATGTCACCATAGTTCTAAAAAAAAAAATAAAAAAAAAGTGCTAGATATATATAAATTTCATTCAAATCCCAGTACATACAAACGAAATATTACATCAATAAGTAACACGATACAATCTTAGTATTGTTTAATTACACGCGAAGTGCACAATTAATTGTTGATTTATGTTACATTCATTTAAAATATATAACATTAATTTTTTTTAAATTTTGTACTGAAGTAAAAAATTTAATGATGAGAATTCTCCATTGCTGTTCGTGTTTATATAATTATAATGTTATATTAAGAGTTAAATGTCGAATATGCGAACTTACTAATAACGATCGGTTTAGCGCCAGACATTACTAGACATACCTCACGATCATGAATGAGACTATGCCCAGTTTTCATACAGATGGAAATTAGTTAATTAAAAACTCTTAAAATAATAAGCTTGTTAAATATTATGCACTGTAAGAATGAAAACGAATGAAATAAAACTATTTGCGAGGAAAATTCTTAGCAATTTTCTATGCTGCGAAAATAAGAAACGCCGAAGAAGCGGCAAGAAGTAATTAAATATCTCTTCAATCATTTGAATATTGTTACTGGTAATATTGAGAAATACAGAAAAATATAATAATGTTTTATTAAATAATAATTACAAATCGCACATACGTTATAAATGCAAGAAATAAAACTAATAAATGAAGTACAACATAAAACTATAAAAAAAAAACTTGGTCAAGAACATACGAACAAAATTCAAATTCAGGGTACAATTAAATTAAATATACGATATATTAGTTTATTTTAATTCAAACATTTTAAATAGATATGTCAATAGAGCATAAAAAATTCCGTCTTGAAATAAACACAAATTTAATGGCGCACGTTAACGTTAAATTCAACATATAAATAACTTATAATGGAGTAACAGGAGTACGAAACAGTAACAAAAAAAAACATTTAATTAATATAATAATGTAAGGAAATAAATATTTGTTTGGATATTCACAAATTTGTATTACAAAGAATAAAAATTGATTAAATTCTTGAACTTTGTCTCCTATCTTTCCAACTTCACCATAATTATTTTTACTTGCCCGGTATCATACGCAGCTGCGAATTAATTCTTACAGCAGAACACGATAGTTGTGTTCATAAACATTTAAATTTGTCTTCGATTTCGTAATCTATATCAGGCCTCAATTTTTTCTTATATTCAAAACCAAAATTAACTTCGCAACACACCTTCGATAATTTAAACAGAATGCATCATTTAGTTTTCATTTAATACTTTTCATTAAAAATAATCAGTATGTTAATAATATAAATTATTGGATCAACATCAGGTAAGATTAAATTCATTAATACCTTATTCAATTCCGCAAACGTATTTCTGATACGTTGTAAACGTTTATTCATAGGATCTTTAGGTTTCTAAATTCAATAAAAGAATAAAGTCCATGTTTTAAAATTATTATTCGCAATTATAAAATAGTATACACATATATATTTAGAAACAAGTTAAAATCAGAGATAATTAAAACAAAACAAAAAATGATAAAATGCAGCATTAACCCCCAAGTTTAATGAAATATCAAACAATCTAAAAGGATTTTTGTACTAATCAAAATGTTAAATCTGAGTAATGCATTTAATATATATATATATATATATATATATATATATATATATATATATATAATCATATGGATTAACTATTTTATTAAACATCTACAAATTCGTGTACTTCCGTATAATATAATTAAGGACATGTAGCCTGTTTAAACAAAATTTTTATTTTCAATATTTATACGCATATTTATCAATCAACTAGGTGCATAATTATAGTCATACTTCGTAGTGATCTTCCCCTTTCAGTTGACTTTTTGGCAGCTTCCCACTTAACGTTTGACGAGTGGTAACATTACTCTGAAATTTAACAAGAAAGATGGTAATATGTGGATATTATGAACTTAAAATAATTTAATCACAATAACAGATAAAAGAGATAAACATACAATTAACTTTTTAAGAGTAATCAACCAAACAAACTTTGTAAAATATAAATAAGGTTGCATATTAATCTATAAAAAGCATATCTAATATTTACCATTTTAGCATTATCATGCAAAACGTGAACACTGAAATAAATTAAATAACTGAATATTATATTTATATCCGCTTTCTTTCTAAAACCCTTACAATACGTTTAACATATAACGAACTGAAGAATAAAATGTTAAATGTTCACTTAATTATACTTTATTTTAAAAATACAATTAAACGAGACAATCTCATCACAAACTTATACTTTACCGGTCTGAACAAGATTATGAAAAAACGAGATACGTGTTTTGCGTTCAGAGAAGTTACGTTCACACAAATGTCTCATTTCTATAATGATTTAATTACAACAAAAATGAGAACAAGCCACATAGAACGTCATAAATCTTAACTTCATATTTATTTGAAAAAATGCAACTGAAAAAATGTTCAGTTTTCATCCATCTGGTTCATTATTATTTGCCAAATTTCATATCGTTTATGTAGAAGTCTGATGGTGTGAAATGAAAAGAAGTAATAAAAAAGAATGAGTGATGATGATGAAATCGTATGTCTACGGGTAGCTTATATGTCCACTCTGATACTACTCGAATATCCATGAGTTATATCACCGAAATAATTTATATATATAATGTCAACGTAACTAATAAAATATGGCAACGATTTCCCCATAAGGATCCATGTTTCTATTTCTAATAATATAATTACTTAAATATTTGTCATTTTATTATCTATATTATTTTAAAATAAACCCGCTTTAGTTGTTCGCAACTTAACCATTAGTAATAATTATGTCGCACGGAAATAATCAATTTTAATATAATTCTAAAGGAACATATATTTGTAAGTATAAATAATACCAAGAAAATTCAATAAGTACTTCAACAAAATGAACTGATCAGCTTTATCTCCTTTATTTTTATAAATTGGCACTATGGATGCTCCTTTGAAACTCTTTGGTGCTGATTTTTTCTGCCACATAATGTTAAAAAGTCTATGCAGATAGTCAACATCTCTTTCTCGACTTTGAAAACATCGGCTGGAATTCCATCAATGCCCGGCGACTTGTTGTTCTTTAACCACTTTGTCACTTTTTGTACTTCCTCTATCGTTAGTGAATCGCCTAAACTCCAATTTATCTCTTTTCTTAATATTGTTTATAGCATGTTTTTATTAAACTTCGATTCGTTGTTTAGCACCTCCTTGCAGTATTCTTTCCATCTTTGAAGTTATACATAACAAGGAAAAGTTTGGTGAAAGAAAGTGTAGCGGCGCTTTAAAAAAAAGGGAACACAGAAGCCTTACCGCAAGATAATGCTTCCTTGCCGCTAATAGAATAAAAGTAGATGCTCCAGTGGCAAGGCAAGCCAAGCCAAGGCGATTGGCCCACAGAGATTGGTACGATTACTCGTTGGCAGGAAAAGTAGAGTAATAGAAAATGCATAGGGTGTTAGAGAAAGGGTACAAGGAAAGGAAAAGGATAAAAGGAAGGGAATGTCACTATTACTTAGCCTTTGGATAAAAATCCTGACCGGAAGGCAGCAGTTTGTTACTGAGAAGGTAATATTGTCAAATTTTACGGGTACCTAGATCCTCCGTGGGGAAGAGTCCTATGATTATTGTAAACTGTTAGTAGAGAATTCCTCAAACTGTCAATCTACATCCTCATATCTTCGTACCATGTCACTACTGGAATCATCTGCATGAGGCTTTCCGTCAGTGGCCGTTCTTGGTCTACGACTGCCTATTGGTTATGTGAAAAATTTAGTCAATTTAAAAATTAGTCGAGCAAATGAAAATTGACAGTAAATAAGTCTAAGGCTACGCACATTATATTACCCAAGGGGAGAATTACTCGTGATAGATATTATATCGTCGTCAAAGGTAGACAAATTGAAGAAAGTCGAACTATAAAATATCTTGGAGTTCACCTAGACCAAACCTTAACATGAGAACGAAAAAAATGAAACTGAACATAACAACTATACTGGTTGCTTGGTCCGCATTCGCGACTTCATACTATAAACAAATTATTACTGTACAACGTCATATTAAAACCTGTATGGCTATGTGCAATGAAACTATGGAACTGTGCGTCTAAAAGCAATTTTAACAAAATTCATACATAGGTATTACGCGCTATAGTGGGAGCACCGTGGTACGTCTCAAACCGTACGCTCCATAAAGATCTAAATATAAAGTACATCAAGGATGTAATTCACGTAGCGATTCAGAAGCATATACGTATATGGAGACTATGGCACCATTCAAACCCACTAGCATACTGTTTATTAAAGAAAACAATAAAGATTAAATGACTGAAAAGAACAATGATGGATTAGGTAGTCAATACAAAATTTAAATTGAAACCTGGCTAATGGGCATGTTCTCAAAAGATCAAATGCGTTCTTAAGAGCAGGTGCGTCGACTTGAAAAAAAAACTTTGGCGGGCAAAAGAATATTTTTTTGTGTTCCATAAACATAACTCATTAATAAAATTGTTTTCTTACATATAAAAATTATATGTATATGTATGTATGTATGTATGTATAAATATGTATATTTTTTAATGTGAATATATGCGAAAATATGTATACATTTTTAGGTTAAAACTATAATTTGACTCTTAATGGGATTCACTCTCTTCGAATATGAGAATTATTTACCTGTTTTAATTATAAATTTATACACAGTGCCGTATTCATAAAAATGTAAAATAAAATCGGTTACTGATAAACAGAAAAATATTTCGGCACTAGAAATCATCAATGGTTTTCTGGGAATTGGACACCAGTCAATGAGAACAATTTGGAATAAATGCTAACAACAGCATTCTCCTCCAATATTATACTAACGTAAATCTGAAATTCAAGAAGAAAATAGTATCTACGAAATTATACGCAAAATATAAATACAATAAGCAGACGAAACAAATTTTCATTTAGACTCTTTCTTTAAGAAAAAAAATTATTTATATATGTGTATGCCTAACTTATGTGTTGAAAGGGTTATAACTATTAAATAATAAACATGGAAGGGGCAACGTCCTTTTAATAACCTATGAGGGTATAGACCCGGTATAATGAATACCCCTGCCCCCCACAGTCAGCGCCTATGTTCAAGAGACAACATCTGGTTGATGACATAAATTTGTGTCAGTACCTAATAAGGAGAGGATGAAAAAATATTTAATTCTAATCGAAAATTTGATTTTTTTTTCCCTCTTTTTCTCCCTCTCTTGGCTCTTTCTATATATGTATGTGCGAGGGTTCAACTACAAAAATATGCGCTGTATTTTCGGTAGTTATTTTTCTTGTAAAGAAAAAAAAGAAATGTATGATAATTAAATGGGCGTAAAAAATTATAATATACATACATTTATACATTTATTGTTTAAATAAGCAAGTGTTTTGGGGTGAAATAAATAGATTGTGAAAACTCTTGCTTTGAATCAAACTTTAGCTTGGATATTAAAATCATTGCCTGTATAGAATCGTTTGTATCGATCTATTTCATTTATATTTTTATTTTCTAAACTTTATAAAAAGTTACTATTAAAACATTTCCGTCAACAATGAAGAACTAAAAATGAAATATCAGTCCGAATATAGAATCAAATAAACTTTATAGTCAAAACAGTTAAGCAACATTCGTTAAAAAAATCTTTAGTGTAAATATATCAACCTTTGATAATATAACGATTTTGTACTAAACAAATGCATTATGAAAGTTGGTAATATTATGCAATTAACAAAACAAAATAAAATCGAAGTTAAATTAGTGATTAACTTTGGTTTTATTTTGTTTTGTTAATTCATAAAATCACTACTCTCCAATACATCAACATTAATATTATGCAAGCTGCAGTTAATAAAATGATGTCCTTTTTATAATTTGTATAAGGTCTTAGTGTAAGTAATTTTCACTCACAGTTTAGTTCATCCGATGAAATCTTAAACTGTCATAGCTATAAGAAACAAATGTAAAATTTCTAACGAAAAAACATAAAGTTGAATTATCCATTGAAAATAATCTTTGAATCCATAAGCATATTTTAATATTATGTTAGTCTATTCAATGGAACCGAACAAAACTTTTCGAACGATTAATGCTTTATATATTACCAATATAATCATAGGCGTCAACTTTGGGAATGCAAGGGGCAGTCGCCCCTCAAAATTATTATACCGGGGCCATGCCCTCTCAACGGTTATTAATTAAGGACTTTGCCCCTTCAATATTTATTATTCAAGAGTTATAACCCTTTCAGTACCATAAATTAGATATAAAAATATATAAAATGTTGCCGTTATACGAATATTATTTCAGGTAATTTATATGTAAGATTTATTGTGTATGCTTGATAATGACAAAATTGACGAAAAGCTTTGCAATAGAAAACTTTTATAGTAATTCAACTATATTGTGATTTTGTTTTGTTTATAATTCATAAAATCACTCAGTCTGATATATCAACATGTATTATAATATATATATCTCCCTCCAAAGTTTTTTTCAAGTCGGCGCGCCTGAATATAGTACCACACGAGTCAAAGTAATCAATTTAATAAAATAGTTTAATTTACAGAAACCATCACTTAATTTTCTTTGGATAGATCTGTTTTATATGATGGACAGTAAATAGCAGCGTCATCCGTGTATAAAGTAATTTCTAAGTTTTTGTACAACTGGCGGTAGTCTATGACATAGCGTATCAAAGTAAATGAAAACTAGTCAATACACACAATTTTTACTAATCGGAGATTAAACGATATGTAATGTTGAACGGCAATATTATCACATTAAAAGACGAAGTTAGGTATTTGGGAATCGGTTAACGTGGAAGAAACATCATAATAAAGTGCACCGAAATAGGCATCAAAATTAAACAAATGTGCTGGCTTTTAGGGGAAAATTCAGAACTAACAGTTGAAAATAAGCAGTTGCTCTACAACCAGGTCATCAAACAGGTCTGGAAATACGGGCATCCGCTGTGGGGCTGCTCGAAAAAGAGTAACATAGTGATTATACAAAGATTACAAAATAGAGTTCTAAGAATCATTATAAATGCGCCATGCTATGTGACAAATCAAACTCTTCACGCGAAAATGAAGATAAATTACATGAAGGATGAAATTATACAAACATCAAGAAGACGTGTTGCAACATTGAAGTCACATCCAAATAATATGGCAGTTGCACTGTTAGATAACTCTGTGGACATTCGTAGATTAAAGAGGACAAAATTGACGGATCTAGTATAAAGTATACATTTTGTATACGTATTTAATGAGACCCTGTCACTGGACAGGGTTCTTTAGCAAGTCGTCTTACACTAAGATATTAAATCTGGTCATTAGGCTATAGAGCTAGTTATAAATTTGCAAATGAAATTTAAAAAAAAATAATCAATCTTTGTTCAACCACTCAAATTTTATCTACCTTTAAAATGTCCCAGTTTTTTGCTGGAATCATACTTATACGTGAATCGATAATGAAACCTTGTTTGACACCTCCGATGAAACCTTTTAATTTTTTCCTCTTGGATGCTTTTCTTCTTGGATGTTGCTTAAAATTTGGAATATAGTATTTCTCTGAACTTGAACTATCTTAGTTGAATTGCATGAATTGCTTTTTTCATAGTTCGTGATTTTCCACCTGATTTATTGACGAAATCTATTTTTAAAATGTTTATGTTGCTCTATATTTTTCATTATATACTTCAGCAAACGGTTTAACTTTACTGTGGTAGCTGCACGTTTTCCAAATCTTAGAATACATGTTATACATAGATTTATAATTACTTTGGCAACGAAAATATTTTACTTCTCTTTTCTATTTTAGATATCGAAATTAAATTTTCACTGGACTTGAAAGTTGAGTCGAAGTTCTACTATTTCCAGTATTCTAGCGACTAGAGTAAAGTAATTATGTAATAAATTAATTCTATATTTATACCACTTTATATCAGGTGGTACTGAATTTTATGTAGGAATTACATAGGGGATATCTTAAAGGTCCACTCTACCAGTAATAAATAACGTAACTTGTTTACGGACATCGCCAGTAATAATTTTCGCTTTTAGAAGAAAAATCACCGGATATATTCATTCTGAACACACTGTCCGGTTATGAACTTCAAACGATGGAAACGAATGCGTGAAGGTACTTGCACTGAATGTAAGCATAACATAAAACTAAACTATGTAAACATTAAGGAATTGACACCTTCTCCACAACCTTATTTCTTGCAAATTATTGAACATCATCGCACTGAATATACATCTTAAAACAAACGAATTGTTCTTAAATGAGCTCAAAATGAAAAGTAAACAAGGACAACTAACATCCGTTATCTAACACCGTATTTACTTTAGTTACGTGAATATAAAAAGAATATGTAAAAATAGTGGTCACTATATAGATTAAATCAAGGAACTACATATGCAAGAGATGAAGGTATTAATGTATAATTTGTATGATTGTCGCCATGTAGGAATTTGCAATAAATTTGTGATTGCATAATAAAGTGGAATACTATTAGTCACTATTACATAATCTTGGCAGAATTATTATAATAACGAATAATAAAGCATCATTATGTTTCTATGAAAAAAACGTTTCCACTTTTCCAGTAAAGTGGTTAATTGGCCAAATTATGTCTTTAAACCGCTGTAGTGTAAACTATATATAATGTGACTGCTTTATGTAAATAATGTTTTTAACAATAGTATGCGTAAAATTTTTATAATAAATGAAAAATAATACAAAAGATTAAAAAGAATTGTTGTTAAATAAATTTTACATAAAAATATTTATTTTAGCAGTCACAATTCGAACAGAAACAGACCATTATTTTATTTTCTCGTCTACAGAATGCGCACCAAAGTTTATCTGTTTCCGATTTCCCACAAATTATGTGTTTGTTTTGTATGTTTTATTAACCGTATTTCTTATTTCTGTTGAAGTCCTTTTGAGCCAGTGTTTTGTTTTAAATTTAAACGCGATTTTTTGGCAGTTAGAAGACTGCTAAACTCGTAAACAAATTATTAATTTTAGTGATGTGTTAAATTAACAATTTAGTTATGGATTCGGACAGAACTATAGACGAATTAAATGATGATTCTAAAAAAGTGTTTGACTTAGTTCGCAATGGGTAAGTAAACTGGTATTTGATAAGTCAGATGTAGTATTAATTTATATTTTTTAAAAAAAGTTAGCAAAAATTAAGGCGTTCATTTTAAGCATAAATGTACTTTATTTTTCGGTTGCTTTTCAGCCATTTTGGTGTTCAAATTTTTTGTCAACCGTAATTTACATGACATATATTTTCTGGTTGTCAGGAAATGTCTCGATTTAAAAAATATTTTATAAACACATTGAAAATCGTCTTGATTCATCTAAAAATCAGTACTGTATATAGAATATCCTATGTAAAATTCACGAATTTGTGTAAAATTTGATAACGTATAACTAAGAATTAAATATCTATTTGTATACTATTTTTCATATTTACAATAGACTCAGAGTACGTTATTATCTATTAATATTTTGCAAACAATGTTTTAATTACTGATTTTGAAACTTCTTCCGTGTTCATAAAATATCGTACACAAGTTGATTGTGCAAAAAGTGAAAAGGATAAAAATGCAATTGACATTATTCACCCTTAAATAAACATTTATTATTGTCCATAACATTTTAATTTATTATAATTCTATCAGTATCAAAACATGATTACTGGATGTAGTAATATATTTTAAGGGAATATTTTATATATGAATCATTAAGTTTTGCTTAGTACTATATTTTTATCATAATTTAGTGTGAAAACATCGTAAGCTCTTATATGTAATTACATTCCATAATAAATCAATTTTCGTAATATTCGTAAGTGTAATAAATACAGTTAATAATGTAATAATAATTCCTAATTAGGACAAGAACTATAATTCAATAAGAACATCGTTTGTAATGATAAAACTGACAATCTCGTTGTTTTTTCTGGTGCGTCATATGTCAATTTTATACATTTGACAGTATTTATAAACTCACGCTAAATGGATTACCCCTGTACATACAATAAGATTTCTTTAAAGGTAGAAATGAGAAAGGCGATTTGAATAAAAAATTAATCTCAATATTTAATATAAAATTGTCAAATCATATTTTAATTTATGCTAATTAAAATAATCCAATGGCCGATACATGTCATTTCCGAATTATTATTCAAAATGTTATGTATGTATATACAATTATTGAGCTATTTCTTTGTTCCAGCGTTTTATTTAAAATTTTTTTAATACTCTTCGAAAGTTTTTTTTTGTAGTCACAAAGTATTTTATTATGTTTCATCTTATATTTACGTTGTACTATCTGCAAATTATAATTTGCCTTAATATTCTTCAAACGGAATGTAATCCGTTATCAGTATTTGATTAAGCTATTCTTACTCGTTAGTATTTTTCATTAAAGATGATCTATAATAGTATTGACGATTACTTTTAATATTTGAAGTCTGCAATGCATCATAATTGTGACGATCCCGTTTACAACGTTATACGAATTGTATTACGCTATATCAAACAAATTATGACCGGAAGAAATCAATGTTTGTATTATGTAAAAATGTCATAACTGAATTAAGTCATTAAGTTAAATACAGTGAAATGACTTCTAATTGGAGATTAACTTTTAATTTAAATATTTATGAACGACACAATATTCAGCTTATTTGTTTTTGCTACATTTAATCGCAGATTTCGTTTATCTTTCCACGAGATTTATGTTGCGTGTATGCAATAAGCTAGTACTCATGGGAATAGATTAATATTAAGAATTTACAATACTATAATAATGTATGAAGAAAAGATAAAAATTAATTATTACACCATGAAATTAAGCGAAATTAATTTCTCATGCGTTCTAAACGTTCGTTCATTTTGTCTTTTGTTGCCCTCTAAATTCAGTAAAAATATAATCCTTATACTATATTACGTGAAAATAAATATGATAATAAAATCATAGTTTGTAATTTCATTATATACATATTCAATCAAATTTAACAATGATGTGCATTGGTCATCATTAATGGCCGAATCAAGTGCCAAACGTAAATTCAAAAAATAATTTCTGTTTACTTTTGTAACAAAAAAACTATGTATTTAACCCAATGAATCATAGTCGTTGTCTTATATTTATTTTGTAATACAAGCAAATGAAAGAAATTCTTCATGTCAAAATGATCTTATTACAATTTACTGAGTATGGTAAACTTTGAGTTCGATATTTGTGAATATGTAAACGATTTACGTAGGTTACATATTTTCCTATAAATATTATGTATCAAAATTTTTTATAACTAAGTGACATTCGTGAAATTGATTTTTTACAATTATTATATATGATTAAATATGCTCGATTTAATTTGAATACAATAGTTTACGAAGATTTATGTAACTATTTCCTGAAAGTAAAACCGTTAAAAACAATGAAAATAATTTTATCATTATTGACAATAATTTTCAAGTTTTGTTCATATCCGCCCACATACACATATATATATATATATATATATATATATATATAATATATATATATATATATAATATATATACATATATATATTTGTGTATGTATGTATATATAAAATACTAAAAGTAAACCAATTTTATAGTCCTATTTCAGATTTCGATAATTTAGTGAGTGAGTTAGGTGAAACTATCCTTAATCTTCGTGACGAATGGGGTTACACTATTGCTCACTGGGCAGCATTGGACGGAAATGTGGAATTAATTCGTTATCTATCGGATCGTGGTGTTTCATTGGATTTATCTTGTTTCGGAACGCAAGGACAAAAACCTATTCATTGGGCTTGTCGAAAAGGGAATGTTGCTGTTATTGACGCTATGATCAATGTACGTTTTTCTTATTAGATGTTTTTGTTATTCTGTAATGACTGACGTGTAAATAAAATGGCATTGGAGTTTGACTTTAAAGATCATTTTATGAAGGTTATATACCGACGTAGTACTTTTAGACGTGGCATTTACCTTATGAACATTGTAATTTTTGTAACATCCCTGAATTATTCTGTCTGGATATTTTGCTGAAGAATAGATTACATGCGAATTCCTATAATTGTATATACGTATGTACATGCGTGTGTTTGTGTAAATATAACTCCTATCATATGAAAAATGTAAGGTTTATGACAACTTTTCCGGAGATTTCAGTTCATATATTCTTTTTAGTCACCTATGTCGACTAATAATTAACTAACTAACTAAAAAAACAATATTCACGATTTTTTCGGTATAAACTATGTAATTTTTTTTATTACGTGACGTTTCGAAAATAATTACAGTTTTCGAGTTTGAAAATAAAAATTAAAAAGTTAAATCGGAAGCTACAAATGTGGTAAAAAATGTTGTTTTATATATACACACACACACACACACATATATATATATATATATACATGTATATATATACACGTGGAAATACTGTAAAGAACATAACAAGCTATTGTTCGTACAATATGTTAATATAAGTACACTTGTATATTGTCAAGGTTTTTATTCTAATAATTTATGCGCTCACATTTATTAATTTGACAGTTAAATTTGCCTACCTAAAATATTTGCGACACAACTGTTGATGTGTCTATATATATATATATATAACCACATGACTGTAAATTGGCTTTACAATAAGTAACACTAACATATTTAAATCATTTTAATCTTTTTCCTGTCAAAATTTCCGTTTCTCATCAAATATAATAATTTTTCGAAATAATTACCTATATTATAAACAAAGTAGCTTTTGTTATCATTTTTTTTTTCAAATTGTTTCACTTCGACAATTGTACTCGTTAGAAATCGTACGGCATTTCTTTTTAAGATTTTATCTTATGATTTTTTGCGCGTATTTGAATAAATGTTATTATCTTAAGTGTAATTTTTCCCGTACTATTTGAAAATAAATCTGGGGGATAATTTAGTATTTACAATAAATTCATTAAAATTTAAACTTTTTCCTTTTAATAGGCTGGAGTATCTGTCAATACGGTGGATTTCAAAGGCTTAACGCCGTTAATGACTGCGTGCATGTACGGTAAAGTCACTACGACGGTGTATTTACTTGGACGTGGTGCTCGACATGATCATGTAGACATTAATGGTGATTCGGCCGTTCATTGGGCCGCGTTTAAAGGTAATTTGTTAATTGCTTGAAATATTTCGTAGTTTATTCGAGAGAGTAAAATAAAAGGTTTAATTAAAAAATAAAAAATGTTTGTAATATTAATAAAAAGTAAAACGGATATGGTTGATATTAGAAAGAATTTTGCCGAATTTCGGTATAATTATACATGTAGCCCAGTGCTTTGGAAAGTGACCAATGTTCGTAAAAAAACAATTGCCTCGCGGAGTATTGCAGTTATTTGATCATCGCTACAGGATTGTTGATACATAATAGAGTGCCGCGGATATATATCGTATTAAAAATAAAAATTATAATGCTCTCTAACGAAGTTGAGAAAATGGTACCGGTTGCGTTGAAAGAAGGATTTTCGTATACTCTCTTTATTTCGACTGTTTCTCAGTCTTAAAGATAACATAAATGACGACCTTCATTTCCCGTCATTTGTAATGCTGCGTTGTGTCGTAGTTACTTTTTTATTTTAGGTATGTTCATATTTCACTAACATTTTTTTTTTTTTTTAAAGGAACACGTATATTTTATATTTTACCTCATATACTTTTCCCTGTGATTATATGATTAACTTGTAAGTAATCATGTTATTTAACGAGGTGTTTCTAAGTTTTCGCATGTGACGAGTTACATCCTGTAATATATTTCCTACTACTTACACATTATGATTAGTTTGCGATTGATTTCTTTAAATAAAGTTCATTGGCTTGATCCTTCTTGTCGTTGAATTACGTTAGTTCATTGAAAGGCGTGATACATAATTCGTATCCTCAGTTTGCTGAGCCTCATCCGAACAGTATCTATTTTAAGTTTTTTATGCATTGTATCGTTACTAACATATTATGACATTGAATAAATTAGTCGTAACGTTTTGTTTTGGAATGTTTGTAATGCATCGATGTCGGATTGCTTTTAGCATCCCTAGAATTAAATAACATTAAAAAAAAAAAAATTATCTTAACACAGCTTTGTAAAGAATCATACGGTAAGAGTAGCTCTATACTGGAACGTGCACATTTAACGTTAATTATAGACGAAATATTAAGCGGCATTGTATAGTCGCACTAGTAATGAAATAAAAAAAGTAGATATAATATGAAAAAACTGTCGAACTTGAATAATACCTGGACCACTTCTGTAAATTTCCTTCTTATAGATTTCAAGCGTTTATGTTTCCTTTCGTTTTAATTTGTTTGTGAAGGGATATGAAGCAGAAAAAAAAGGAATTATATAGAAATAATAAATCGCGTTACAAATGGATAAATACCACAAGAAGTCAAAATAATTAATATGAATGCTTTCTTAACGCTCTTTTCTTCGATATCAGAAAAAAAAAAGTTAAACAGTCGATTATCGAGAAAAATATAGGATGACCCAGAGAAGACGGACGGTTTTGTTTTTCGAATAGCGCTGATATGGTAAGACGGCTAAAACGCAAACACGTTTAGTCATGGCATCCTATAACGAGAAGGAGCGCGCGTTTTGCGTGGAACGTTATTTTCGACGTGAATCGATCACGACAGTGCTAAGAGAGTTTCGAAAAGAATTCAGTTACATGGTGTAAACCTCTACCATCTTGCAGTTCCATTTTAAGGTTATAAACATCGATCGAGTTCGGGCAGCAATCATTCGGAGTCCCGGATACTCTGCGCGTCGCCATATTGCTTCTTTAAACCTGGCGAGAGAATCTGTTCGTTGTATATTGCTGAAAGACTTGAAATTTCATCCTTATAAACTAGTAATAACTCAGGAATTAAAAAATACCGACCATACACAACGAAAAGTTTTTGCTGAAACGATGCTGAAAAAATGTAAGGCGAATAAATCGATTTAAACAATTTTTAATGAGCGATGAAGCTCATTTTCAGTTATCCAGAGCTGCCGCTACTGGTCTGAATCTAATCCGAATTCAATCGAACAGAAGCCGTTATACAGCGAACGAGTAACTGAACTGGCGAAGTGGGAAACAGTGAGACCTTATCTTTTCACTGGTACTGTCAACGGAACGCGCTATATCGAAATGATAAACTCGTTTTTGCTTCCCTCATGTCGTCGTCGTCTGGACCGTACATGGTTACAACAGGATGGTGCAAACTGTTCAGCAGAAACGCTCGCAGGACGGAAAGAAGCGTTTAGTAATCGCATATTGTCGCGTCGCACGGATTTCGCTTGACCGCTGCGATCGCTAGATTTGACCGCTCCAGATTTTTGTTTTTTCTGGATATCTTAAGAGCCGCATTTACGAAACACGTCCACGAAATCTAGAAGATCTAAAAACTCGGATTTCTGAAGAAATTTCAAAAATTCGGCCACCTATGCTCGAAAAAGTCTTCGAAAATTGTATAAAAAGACTGAATGAATGTATTGTTGCAAATGGCGGTCATGTGAACGATATTGTTTAACACAAATGATTGTAAGCTAATCGTTTTCCTATCTTTAAATAAAATTTCATTCAAACATTATTTTTTGAGTTATTCAAAAAACGACAAAACAGTCCGTCTATTCTGGGTCACTCTGTATTATATCGATTTAAATAATAGGTTTTTTATTTTTTCGGGAAATATTAGATAATTTATACTTTAATCGTAATTTTATTGATATTAAAGATATCGTGTATTGCGAGTAATAATAAATTATTATAACGTCGTATGAAAGTCGTAAATCATTTAAAATATAAATAAAAGTATTTTTCATGTGAATAAAAATAGCTATTGTCGAAAATTAAGCTATTATTTAATTATATTTTGTTTGGATTTTATTTTTATTAATTACTTTGAAATTAATTATCTTAATTTTCGAAAATTTATTTGATATAATATATAATTAAGAAATTTAATTACTTAGCGTTTAATTTTTTTATGTAAACGAACACGTGCTTAAGTAGGGTTGTATCGGCGATATCTGTATTTTATATACGCTACAAAAGTCGGCTTCCGTGTTCGAGAATAATTACGTACATTTTAATCGATAATCAGGAAGTTGAGTTACTTACGGTGATTCTTTTTAACGGGCGACTTTGATAATCCGTTGTCAATGTCGACTTATTCTCCCCCTTTCACTCTCTCTCTCTTTATTTATATATATATATATATATATATATATATATATATATATATATATATCGACCTTCGTAAAGTGTTTAGCTTGTTTTGATTTTTGTCTTTTCAATATTGATTTATTACTCATTTATTTGTTTTATTATTTATTGATTTCGTTATCAACAAAAACATTCATTTGAAAAGAAATATTATGGTGTTTTTTTTACATATTACTACTTATTTTATAAATTCCGACAAAATTGAATATTATTTCGTCAAAACTTATTTTATTTTTTACTTCTATTTAAGTAGTAATAAGCTAGACAGTTTACGTCATAAATTTTTCTTATCTTTGCAATGGCTCCGATCGATTACACGAATAAAAATTTCGTCAACAGGACTCGCGTGATAATTTTTCCTTTTCAATTTTGGATTTTTTTTTTTTGCGACGCTAATTATACCAATTATTTTGACGGTTTTATATATATGAAACGCGTGTTCGTATAATTTTACATCGAGCTAATGACTTATTTTTCTACGAAATGAATAATACACCGTGTACATATAGCGAAATACAGTTATTCTCGCACTTTTAATTAAAAAAAAAAAAAACATTATAAAAACTTTAATTAAACTAATTTCAAAATTTTAAGAAATTAAAGTCCATCAAAATGAAACCAGAAAGAATTGAAAAAAATAACATTAATAAATTCTATTATTCATAATAATAAATATATATAGGAATTATACTAAGTTTATATATTATTAATAAAATAATTAATAAATCCAAATTAACTGATTAATTAATTACTTATTAGTCAATTTGAGTTTATTTGATTAATAATTAACTATTTACGTATTAATTTGAGTTTATTAATAATTAACTAATAAATAGTTACATATAAATAAAATAAACTCAAATTAACTAATAAGTAGTTAATTATTAATAAAATAATTAATAAACCCTCTACCGGTAAGCGTGTATATATTTGTTTTCAAATTTCGTCGGGATGAAGATGTTTTATGTTACATAATCAGTTTTTTCCTTTCGTAAAGTTATATTTCTCTACGTATAAAACAAGTAACTACCCTACACTCTATTTAGAAATATATTGTACGAAATGCATACACCTATTATGCATATATATATATATTTATATATATATGTATATATATGTATATATGTATATATGTATATAAAGTAGTTAAATCGGTAGATTTTTTTAGTAATTTTAACTACATTTGTGTTGTTAATTTTTTTTTAATCACTACATTCCGCGCTGTTAAAATTATTATATATTTTATATATATATATATATATATATATATATATATATACGTGTGTGTGTGTGTGTGTGTGAAAACGCGCTTGTTCTTTAGCATTATACTGCTAAAAAAATATTTTATTTTTTAGAATATGTTTGTTTATCGGGGATTGCCAAAGAAAAATATATAAGCCTAAAAGTTATCGCATTTATGATAAAATATCAACGTTCGCATTTTAACCTAGTGTGTTTTAATTAAATAATCGTGTTATCAAAACCGTTTGTTGTTTTTTTTTTCTAGAAATTTTAATTTTAGATTGAAAAATAACTTGTGCCAATTCATTTTTCTTTTTAACTTTTTCGCCCGATTTCAGGTCATCCGGAAATAATTCGTTTGCTAATTAATGCGGGAGCTAATTTGCAGAAAGCGGATAATTTTGGTTCGACTCCGTTACATCTTGCTTCTTTACACGGTCATGTTAATTGTGTTAAAATATTATGCGATACGGTAGGCTTGATGTGTTTTTTTTTTTATTAACCCTTCTTTAACTTAAACGATAGAAATTATAATTTCCAATTTTCTTAATATCTGTGTTGTTCAATATATCATAAAATAAGATGTTTTTGCGTGTATACAGGAATCTATACTGTTTTGTATATTCTTCCCGTTGCCGACGTTCGCTACCGTGACTAATTTTTTTCCTATTATTATTTAGACAAATTTACAGATAACCTATAACGCGAGGTTATCGATGTTGATAACGAACGAAGGAGGTGTATTCTTCATTTTTGTTTATGTAAATATCATCAGTTGGCTGCGTATAAACGTCCCGTATTACGTAATATCGAATAAAAACGTACATGTGATTCGTATAAAATGAGTTGAAGAAGATTAGATAATAATTTTCTTTGTGGTGCGCTTTTTGCATTTCCAGATTTTTTTTTTTTTTTTGTATTTTTGATTGCGGTTTTCGAAATATAAGTTTGAATTTTCGCAGAAAACTTATTAACATTTGAAAATGTTATTATTCGGTACGATAATGTAACTTTGAGAAAGATAACGGTCGAAAAGCGGTTGTAGAATTCGATCAAAGCAATTATCGCATTCGAATAAAATAACCGTTAATACGAAATTTTTCGAAATCTTAAATTAATTTTCGCCTTTTATTCAAAAGTAAAGGTTAATAATAAAAAGAAGAATTTTGATAAAATTAAAAAAAAAAATACATATCGGATCGTTGTTTTTTTTTATTTATTTTTCTTCTTTTTAAAAAAAAAAATCGGTTTATTATTATTATTATTATCGCATTATATTGTATAGGCCATGACTGCTCAAGCGAAACTCGAGGGGTTGAGCGAGTGGTGATACTGAAATATATTGCGGAGATGATAGCAAAAATGAATCAGTAGTCGATGTAAGAAGGAGACAAAATGTACCGGGCTAAATATTAATAGGTGAGGAATCGAAAATTGTGTTTATTGACAAAACGAATACGCGTTGTCGAAAATAAAAATTAGTCACAGGCGGGTGTGGGAAATCCGATTTTTTTTCCACCTCGAACTGACTGGGGATTTAAAAATCAGAAACAACGAGAACATTTGTAAGAATCGGGTACTTGGAAAAAGTGAAGCAGAAGAAAGAAATTTATTGATCGAAAATTTGGAACATTTGAATATGGAAACGATAGCCAGAAGCAGGAACGAAAAAAGACGCCTCAACGTGGCCATTAGATTTCGAGCCATTTGTAAAACAGTTATTTTACATTTTTGAAAACGATATGTTAATGGAGTATGTTGTGATGGATACAGAAATTTATGTAATTTTCAGATTGATATCTGAGCTAGAAAAAAACCAATGAGGAGATTAGTGCGCATTGGAAAAAGCGAAAGATTAAAAGAATAATGTTTCTAATTTAAGAAAAAAAGATTCAAACTTATTTTCGATGTTAGCTGCAAAGTTAATACACGTAAAACAGTCTGGGGCCGGGAGTTGAAAAGGAACTTATTGATTGAAAGATTTCAATTTACGAAGGTAGTAGTAAGAAAGTTGTTCAGATCTCCTTTCTGAAATATAAGTACGGTTGTTCGGATTCACAATTAAGGCTAGCTGCATAACTAGTGCAAACGGCTCGCAAGAATGACAATAGGTCCCGAGGAGCTCAATTGTACGTTTGACAGACGTATCCCAATCTACATTGAATCGTGATTAGTACAGCAATAATATAGTTTCCGGTCGTCTTCATTACACCCCTATTATTAATCCATTTTAATGTACCCAGAGCTTGAATTCGTGGTTAATTAAGATCTTTGATATGTATGTTCCATAGAAACTCGCCGTCGACTATTAGTTCGAGGTAACGTACTTTGCCGTTGAAATTCAGTTCTACACTGTGTTATCACAGATATTTCGTGGTTCGATAAAAGTGCCTACGCATTTTGTCTTTTCTATAGAAAATTCGAAGCCTCAAAAAAAAATTACCAGCTTGTAATCGTGGCTATACTCGAATGATATTTAACTAACGTAAATTAACGATATCATTAATAGGGTTATATTAATTTGGAACTAACTGACAAGAATGGAAAGACGCCGTTGATGCTGGCGAAAGGTCATAGGAAAAGCGACGTAATCAAATTACTTTCTGCAGAAATAAAGTACCGATGTAGATGGGTATCACCTATTTCCGATTTATGGTACGTTTATTATGATGATTATTAAGTATGTAGTGAAGCGTATGTATCTATAAGTAACACTATGTACATAATAATAAAAGTTGTCGGATTGGTGTACGCTAACATGGCCAACTTATAATTTTATTTAATAACCCGTTTTTATTTTTCCGTATTATACGAGCTTTATTGAAATCAGTTTTGGTCGTCTATAACATCGTGCACAAATTGGACACTAGTCGTGGCTATTTCTTTTATTTATTATATTTTATGTTGCGTGTTATTAATTTTGATTGTGATTATATATATATATATGTATATATATATATATTGGTATGTTCTTTATATCACGGCTAGCATAGTACATACATGGACTGAGCACGATATCGTATTATTTATTAATATATTTTTGATGATTTATATTATTCATCGCTTATTACGTTGATCCCGATCACGTAATTTAAGGCGGCGTATTTCAGTAGGTCAAAGTTAAGATTTATTTTGACGAAGTGGTTATAAATTTTTCTTTGTTTATTATATCGATGCTCGCGCAGGTATACCATATAGTCGAGTATTACATCGGTTATTATGTACATTTTGCAATATAGAAATATTCAAATAAATTTAATTTGAATTATTATTTTAAGCGTATAGTTGACCTCGCGTAAAAATTAAAATATTTTGAACTTATCGCTAGCGTGATAACATTATAGGAAATTAAAACAATTATATTTAAAGTTTGATGTATTCTTTACACAATTCTTATACTATATATATACCTGTATATATTTATATCGTATACGTAAATATTCACGCTGCACATATATATTTATTAGAGATTAGTATAAATTTGGAAAAATTGAGTTAATACACATTATAGTCGAGTATTACATTGGTTATTATGTACATTTTGCAATATAGAAATATTCAAATAAATTTAATTTGAATTATTATTTTAAGCGTATAGTTGACCTCGCGTAAAAATTAAAATATTTTGAACTTATCGCTAGCGTGCGATTAACGACGAAAAAAATTTTCGCGAAAACTCGAAAGTTTTCGAAAAAAGATAATTTTTCAAACAGTGTTTCCGAATTTACTAAATCAACAAAATCAAAACAAAAAAAACCGCTATTTATCTGATATTCAATTTAAAATGACTAAATATACTTTTTAAAAGCATTGCACGTAATTAAAGTACGATTTTTAAAAATAAATTCTTTCAAACTGTAATGTTTAAAATAAACACGATTGGTATCAAATGATAAGTATATTTTAGAGTCATGTTAAATTGAATGTCTTATAAGTAACAGATTTTTTGCTTCGATTTTGTTTATTTAGTAAACTCGTTCGAAAACTTTCGAGTTCCAGTGAAAAATTTGTTCGTCACTAGTGAAATATGTAAATCCTTGTACAGTTATTTATTGTTATTTAAAGTTTCGATTCTATCTTTCTATTCTGTGTTTAGTTTGTATGCATACACACATACTGTATATATTTGTATGTCTAAATATGTATTTAATGTTATCGTACGTGTGTTTATATTTAACGATTGATACACATACCATTGTTTCCATCGTTTTAACTGGGTTGATTTATTTATAACGTTCGAGTTTTATTGTTCTTCGCAGCACTAGGCCCGATGAGTTACCAGATGCTGTCGACTGATCGTCAAGACAAATAGAGTTATTCCTCTGAATTAGTTTAATTCAAATCATTAATAGGCTAGGTTCTATTACTCTATGTGACGGATAAGAAGATTAAACGCGCGTGTGTATTACGATATTTGATAAAACTAATTTTGAATAATTTTCTAAAAACAACTTTTACCCTGGTTCACATCCTTCCATTTTACTAGACTTATTTGCTATTTTTTTTTTTTTTCATTCTTCGTAGAATCAACTGAAAACAGAAAGTTTAAGGTACTATTGAAACACACAACAAAAAATGATGTAATTATCACCCTAAATTCGAGTTCGGTTAGTATATTTTATATTATTGTATGAATGCTAGTTATCACTAAAATGTGGTAAATGTATTTTTTGTTCTACCTAGAAAAAGAACGACTTCTTTAACTTGTTTGTAGTGGATAAATACGCAAAATCTTTTAAAATAAATAATAAAAAATTAACTTATCGAACTCGTCCGTGTGTTCTTAAAAGTCCTTTTCCTTTCCGAGAGCTAAATGTCGGTAGGCTGAGAATCTACATAAAAGTCTTTACTATATATATATATATATATATATATATATATATATATATCAATCGTTAAATTGTATTTGTTCACGTTATTTACAGGAATTTCATGTTCGGAGGATTCGACCCTAGTAAATCGAAGGGTCCGCTATACTTATTCGTTGGATCATTCTTGTTTTGGTGTTATCCAATCTATTTCTTAAGAGTAAGTGTTGTCGAAATTGTAAAAATATGCCAACAAAAAAATTATGATTAATACGGTCGAAAAATCCGGGCATGCGTTAAAACATATTTTTGTGTATTCAGCGTTACACGAAAAAGTAAAAATATCAATTTCCGTTATCAGTTAATTAGCGGGAACAGTAGCCTAGTAATTAATTCTTAATAGAGAGAAAATTCGCTGCAAATTATTGATAAATTGATGGTTTCCGTTGATTAGACGGAAATAATTTATTATATATAACTGAAAGTTCTATAGAAAATTTTCTATTTACTATAAATTATAATAAATTAATCTTTCGAAATTATTTCCAAATGATTTTTTTTTTTTTTTAAATTTTTAATTTCACTTCATTTATTTCATTGTTTTGTTTAGTGTATTCCATTAACGTGGGATAAATTACGCGGATCTCATTACTGCTTTATCTATTGGAATATTTTAATGTGGGTAGCGTGGGTGATTGCCAATCGACGAGATCCCGGATACTTGCCAACTAATTCCGAAAAATATGCCCGTATTATTAGTCAGGTAATTTTTAATGCGTGCCGATGTTTGCGTGCTCTCGCGTAATTACATAACAAATTTATCTACTTACGCAATATTGTTATTCGACTAAAAGAGGAACGTTATTCGTTTTATAAATTGTCAAATTCCTTCCTTTTCGTTCTTTTTTTGTTGTTTTTTTTTTATTGTTGTTACGAATATGGCCAGTATCCAAAATAGATAAATAATGTTTGGTTGACTTCAAAAGAAAACGAAGTTTTAAATTTTCTTGTAATTTTTTTTTTTTTTTTTTGAGATTTTTCGTTTAGGCATTATTATAATAAAAATATTCTTCGAACGGTATTACAATAATTTATGTTTCATCGTATAAAGAGTAATTTCGTTTAATATGTATTATCGAGTAAGCATCACAGATATGCTTTTCGATAAAATTTTAATTTACATTTATCTTGTTTGATCTCTTTAGCTTTTTTCTTCTTGCGTGCAAAGGGTTTTCTCATCGATTACGGTGTAAATTAAGTGCGTAGGAGTCAACTTTAATTTTTTATTATTTTTTTTTTCTTGCCAGTGAAAATTAAGTCGATGTGTTAAATGTAATTTGGTTAGTAGACGTTTCGTAATTTTCGTTAAAATGTTTCTTTTACAGGAAAGCCAACAAATTTTTTCTTATAATAATTGACGATTAGGTATTTTTAATTAGATAACGTCGTTCATTTTTATTTTCTATAACTTTAGAAATACCAATGGTTACGATAATATACCTATATTTCAAATGTTGATATATGGGAGAGTAGTGTTTTATGAATTAGAAATAAAATTTAAATATTAAATCGATCGATTTTTATTAATGAAAAAATAAAACTAAATTTTAAAATCTCGCCGATGAATCGCCTTCTCGGAAGACAGAGTATTCTTTCGCTGAGCAATAAGGTATTAGTATATAATCAAATACCGAAACCCGCATGAAGTTATGGTTGTCAGCTATGTGCTGAATTAACTAACGTAGAAAAAGTTCGGACGTTCCAAAACAAAGTTCTTAGAATTATCACGAACGCGATTTATATTACTTCTTGCGGATGTATCGTAGATTTAAATGCCGTACCTCTACATTACAGCTATTACTGTCGAGTACACTAATTGCAGGATAACTTTACACGGGACTTTCTACCAATTATACTGCGCAACAATTTCAATCTGAAACATAATTTTTGACGCATATACTGAATGTGAATACTCCTTGTAAGACGGTCTTCGAAAGCAGGCAAATATTTGATGGTGTCGCATGAGAAAAACGAATGTTACTGATTTTTAACTGGTAAAGAAAATCTCTTACATGTCTCTTAAATTTTTCGGGCGAATCTATAGTCATTTTTTTAGTCGTTTATTTATATTTTAATAAAACACTCCAGTTATCTTTTCTGATTCTGAAAGCTGCCTTTCTGTTTTTGTTTTTATTATCTCAATTTCATTTCTCTCTCATGATTATTGTTTCGGAAGTGTGATAAACATTTCTGTTGATTACATGCCCTTCCACCATTATAGAAAATTCATCGATTAATTATTCAGCCCACTTCTTAATAATCGACTCATTGCCACCATTACAAATGTATATTATAATACTTGTTGTTTATTATCGAATCCGAAAGATGTACTATGCTTTAGGTTATATTATTTTATTCGAACCTGTACGTTCTTGTATTTGCATTATGTCACGTTTCCAGTTAGTATCTTAATTATTTCTTACTTACTGCTAATGCTTAAACTTCTTCCGTAAAAGTTCATAAAAAATAAAATAAAAACAAAATTATTCATCATACGTTTTATTCGTTTGCAGATTCCTTTTCACGAAAAGTCTCGAAAGCAAAATGTTATCTTATCGAGATTATGTCACACGTGTTGTTGCGTTAGGCCGTTGAGAGCTAAACATTGTCGCATATGTAACCGATGTGTCGCCTACTTTGATCATCATTGTCCGTTTGTTTATAACTGCGTCGGCGTTAAAAACAGGTGCGTATACGGAATATGTTTAAACACTCACGTCATAGTATTTAAAATGACCAGTATGCTTAAAAAAAATTGTAATGTATCAACTTCACAATTTCCTAAAATATGCGCAAATGCTGATGCTAGAGGAAAACATTTGTTTACATTCTGCTATAAAATGTTGAACGGTCAGCCGAGACATTGCTGTAAGTTTTATTTAATATATGTAGGCCGATCTTAGTGTGACCGAGACGATACGATGCTGTTCTCTGTTCATTCCTGTTTTTAACTCGTACAGTTTTGACGAGTTGTGATAAATTTTCCAATATTACTGTCGTGGTTGGTATATGATTATTTTTTATTATATGTGCACACATCGTTAACGCATATTTTAAATCGAGTTGTTCGGAATGGTTTAGTTCTTGTTTCGATATTATATATTTCAATGCGCGGTTGATAAGTTTGTACGGGAGAACGAATTTTCTTTTCGATGAAGAAAAGCAAAGTAATGAAACTCGTGGATAATGATGGAATTATAAACCAACAGAAGAAAGAAGAAATATGGAAATATTATCTTAAGAAATTATTTGATGATATATGAAATTATCGACATATTACTAATTCTCAGATTCTGCCAATTCTGATATGTGATATTAAAAAGCTGCTACGAACTTGATGTAGCTTAGGGAACGAACCAGCCCGGATTGGTATTCCAGCAGATATCATCCAGTTATTTGATAATGAAAACGTGAACAAACTTACTGACCTACTCAATAAAATGTATATTATAGGCATAATTTGCGGAAACTTTAGATAGAATAGTCAGTTTGTACTGAAGATTTTCTTACATATAATTCGTAGGAGAATAAGGAAATTATGTAATTTGGTTTTAGAATAGGCTCCGGTACCAGGAAAGTGATTCTGACTGTAAATGTACTAGTACAAAAATGTCATGATATGCACCGGAGTGTGTTACCTGTTTCGTTGATTATGAAAAGGTTTTTTATAGCGTTGACCATGATAAATTAATGAATATACGCAAGAAACAGAAATAGATAAAAGCGATTTGAGAATTAATTTATACTAGAATTAAACAACAGATCTATTCGTAGAAGGCTACAATAAAATTACCTTCGAAGTTAAAAGAGGGTTAACACAAAGTTGTATCCCGTCGGTCTGCTTTTAATTTATTTTTTAGCAATCTGCTGAGGACAACGTCTTCTTTGAGGTTTAGAAGCGAAGACTTGCAAGATAAAACGGAATTCTTGATTTGACGAAGCTTAAGCTTATTTAATTAGAAGGTCCATTACACACACACATATATATATATATATATATATATTAAAAAAAAAAACACATTTAATTAACCAAAACTATTATATGTTTTCAGAGTATGGTTCTTCGTTTTTGTACTATGCACGGCGGTGAATTGCAGTTTTACAGTATACTTCACTATTTACCTTATAACGCAAACTGGCCTTGAAATTATACACATCATATCGTTGGCGGAGTCGGTAGTATTTTTCTGTTTTGGGTGGGTTCTTACTGCAGTATCGGTAATACATTTTTACTAATATTATAATCTTAGATTGTCTTTGTTCCACATTCGGGCTGCTTATTGTTCGGAAGCAAACGAAATGAAACAAATAAAGCATCATATTATCCTACTTTATAGCGGATGATATTTTCTCATTAGGGGATAGAATTCACGCATCCTCACCTTGTCTTATCACCCGAGCTGCGCTTTTAAAGCGATTATATATATATATATATATATTATATATATATATATATATATATATATATATATATATATACGTACTTAGATAGTTAGTTTTTTTTTATCGCTTAAGCAATAATATTTATGCAAATATACATGTTAGTACGTAGTGTAAGCACACGCACATATATATACATACTTACCACAATAGTAGTTGAAAATTTTCGTATTATGGTGAACAATTTTTTTTGCAGACACGGCACAGTGTTCGATATTCAGAACGTATGTTTAATGTATCGCGTTTAAATACTTGTAATTTTGCATGGTTTAGAAAAATAATAGTATAATTAACGTTATAAAAAAAAAAGAGTTAAAATCACTAAATTTAATATGTTAAAAGATTACAAAGCTTTTCGAATTACGCCATTTTCAAGTGTACAAGATAAAAATAAAACGTAAAAAAGAAAACTGAAATAGAGTAAAAATGACATATAAGAAAATACTTAATACATAACCACAACCGACAAAAAAATCAAAATGATCTAAGTTCGCTGTCTTTAAGAAGAGCATTTTAAGAAGTATATTGTAAATTTAATAATCTTTGTGTGAGAGATAGAATGTAGGTCATTCTGATTGGTTGTTGGTTGTGGTTATGTATAGATTATTATATAAACGCTTATTGGTTGAATGTGTTGTTTACTAATCATAAACACGGCTCGGTGTTTAATCAGAGCACTGAGTGTAATATTGTGTGTCTAGATTAAGTATTTGCTTCCTTTTTTTTTTTTTTTATTCTGCTTTAATTGGTTTTTATACTTTTTACTTTTATTTTTGTCTACAAATGACTTTTATATATGTATGTATATATATATTTAAAAATCCAACTAATCTGATGACTATCCAGCAATTAGACCAGAGTGCGAGATAACTTGTTAAAAAGTCCCTGCCGTTAAATCTAAGGAAACGAGTACTAAAAATGTGCGTGTGGCTCATATCCCTTTATGATACAGAAACATGGACCTTAAATAAAAGAAATATGGATAAGTTACAGCTGGCAGAAAATTGAGCGGATAAGTTGGACAGGACAGAAAAGAAAAACAAATAACAAGCGCTTCAACAAGTTGAAGAAAAAAGATCGCTTATGAAAAGAATAAAGGAAACGTACCTAAACCGGATGGGACATGTGCTTCGACATGGTAATCTACTCAGAGACGTTCTATGAGACAAAATTATAGGAAAAAGAACTCATGGAAGGCCGAGAAGTAGATTCGTAGCAACATTGATACGGGATGTTGGAGTGGAAAATTTTGCGGAACTGTAGCGAGCTTCTAAATATCGGGATAGCTGGAAAAGGATTATCATAGAGAACAAACAGTCCTAGGACTGACGAAGTGATATAATTATATCAACTAATCGCTAGCACAAACATTTCCAACGTCTTCTATCTTATGCGACTCGAATCCAATTAATTCCTGTCCGTTTAACAATAACTCCACGAGTCATGGGTTTTTCTCGTGTACAATCACTGTCAATCGGCCACACGTTTTGTCTGGTCCACCTATTATCGTCTTTTGTTGTGATATGTCTTGCCCAACTCCATTTTAGCATTTGATAATATAGTCATATCGTTATATATATATATATATATATATATATAAATGTGTGTATTCATTCGGTGTATTAGTCCTCGGAGTGGTTCACCATTATCATCTATTTTTTGGGGGGCTCTGCTGTTAGCCTTTTTAGTTCAATTTTATTCTTGCTATTTGCTTTTCCCTTGATTATGACCATCGTCTGCCTTGATCTTCATTTCGGCCTGCATATGGTTAATATCTTTCAATATGCCATCATAACACATGCTCTATCCATTTCATTGTTCTTGTTTTTCTCACCGTTTTCAAGAGTGATCTTTCCTTTTATATTCAGTTAAAAACTGAATCATTATTTTATCAACCCACAGAATCACGTTTTAAAAACCTCAATTTTCTATAAATCTCCTGTTCAAAGTCCGTTGGTCCGACGTGTACAGTTATATTGCTCATATATATGTTTTGATATGAACATTAGCAAACCAAAACTTCTTACTAATAATACAGCAGAAAAATTCGACTTAATGGAGAAGAATGGAATATGTACAGGAAGCAATTTATTTGGCCAGTGTTTAAAACTAACAAGAAGAATTACGCAACATTGAACAAATTTTGGAGTTTAAAAGAAATTCTTAAAAATAAAAGCTGGAAAATTAACCTAAAAGTACAAGTTAATATCTCTGGATATGATGCGTCGTACCAGTTTTGCTATATGGTTGTCAAACGTGGTCTATGAAAGCAGCGCATATGGACAAAGTCAGTCGTGTTCAGAAAGCAATGGAGAGATTTTGGAATTAAACCATAAGGCATAAAATCAAAATAAAAGACATTGCGAAGATGTCAGTCAACCTAAAATTGAACTCGTCGGGACGGTTTGGCCGCAGAGGTAACCAGTAGATTCCAGATTACAATAAAAGAAGTGCAGGCAGACAATCGATAATGTGGACGGATGACTTTAGACAGTGGATGGACTCTACTTGGTTGCGATTAATGCCCTGTATATTTTCAGTAACTGGAGGTTTGTTGATTCCAAAATTTCTCTTCTTGCCAAACGGGGTTCCCGATATATTGCATATAAGCCTGCACTCATTCCTGTTTTTCTCTCTATAACCTTCCCTGCGACATCAGTCTAATTAATATAAACATTGATATTCACAATGTCAAAAATTAATTAAACTTAATTTACCACTTGAATTAGTCAATGCTCATTTCCATTTTATCGCCGAAACAAAGTATCCTGAATATATTCAGATTTTCACCACCGATGGATCTACGTTACGAAGATCCAATGAGAATGTGGGTGCTGCGCTTTTTATTCCGAATTTATTTATACAGCAGTTTTCTTTACCTCCTGAGACCTCCATATTTACAGCGGAGCTGTTAGCGATCGATAAGGCATGTGAATATATTATAAAATTCCTTTTTTGTTCCGGAAATTTTGTTATTTCCTCCGATAGCCTTAGTGTACTTTTGGCTATTCAAGACAATAGTTTTAATTATAAGTCTCACCCTTTCGTTTTAGAAATTAAGGAGAATGCTTGATGTTTTTATGGATACGTAGTCATTGTAAACCTATAGTATAGTTCGAACTGAATTTTCCCATGTTCACTGGTTCAAACACCTTCTTTCTGTTATTCCGATCACAACTTTTCGCAGATTTATCACTGTCATACGTAGGCTACGTTCTGGTCATTCTAGAGTAGCTTTGAACTGCTGTTTGCTAAAGCTATCCGTCTCTTTATTTCGTCATCTGATCTGCCACTTCTTGATACGCGAGCACCCAGATAAATTAATTTATCTTTGATTCGAATATCTTGTTACAGTTTTCACGGTTATCGGATTCTATTTTCCTTACCGATAATCCGATATTGAACATTTTTGTTTGTTGAGTACCAAACCAGTCGCTTCCAATAATTTCAATTCTTTAATAATAATTCGGACAATTCTTTGTTTGTGCCGGAAGCATTTAATTTTCTTGAACAGATCATGAGGGTCATTTTTGGGTGAATGTTGTTCTATTTCCTCGCATGTTATTATTATATAATTGTTATCGCTATGTTTATCAATTGATTGAAATTCCTCGCCTATGTTGTTGCTTGTTCCCTTTTTTATTCGGTTTCTCTTATTAAATATTCCCTTAGACATCTATGGCTTTCGTCTCGATTGCCTTTCTATAGGATTTTATCCACAACGTCGTAAATCGCCGATTTAAATTCTCTCCATAATTCTTTCGCAATTTTATTTTTATTTCTATTTTTATAAATAACTTCGTTTAGTTCATCTCTTATTTATATTATATAATTGCTACTAACTGATCGTAGGTTATTGTAATTCATTATATCTAGTTTACGTTTGCTTCGGTTAAGTTTAAGACATACGTCGGTTATCAAAGCCTTAGGGCCACTGTTGCAGTTTAGTCCTGGACACGTTTTCATATCTTTTATTGATAATTCCCATCTTGTTGGCATAAGTACGTATGATTTGATTTTTCTCATTTATCTATTCTGCGAAGTTCATGTGCAGAGGGGTCGGGTTATAATCTTTAAACTTCGAATTCATTTTCTTTATATATATATATATATATATATATATATATATATATATATATATATATATATATATATATGTGCCTGTTTGTGTGCAAATCAACATTTATATCCGATATTTCTGCACTATTTTTATTCCGCCCGCACGTATCTTGCTTTAATGTTCTTGTTTTTATTTTTACTATTATTTTAATCTACGCATAGATTTATGTTTTCTGTATTTGCTGCACCGTTTATGTATAAGGCATAACTTAATAATTTTTTTGATATATATATATATTATGTATGTATATATAGATATATATAGACGTGTAGTTTGTCTAGACTATTGTATTTTGGAAGTATTGCAACTGATACATGCATAACTAGCACGGAATGGCTCGGCTGTATTAATTTTTTTATATGATTTAGAAATTAAGTAACGACGAACTTAGTTTTTAGAAAAGTGTTTCTGTTATAAATGAAAACTACCTTTTTTCCGATATGTCATGCACCATATGCGATCGTAGGTATTTTTTCTGTTTTGTCAATTTTTTTTAAAAATTATTACAATGATTAATTATTAAATTAAACGTTTATCATTCATTTTAAAAATGTATATATTTAACTTATAATCATCGCGATCAGATACACCGAAGTGAAATTTATCCTGCTTTATATCGTTGTTTACGGATAAAATATATTGTTGTTTTTTTTTTTAAACGTGCGTAAACGCGACAACATTATGCTAATTATTTCGATAATTTAGTTTTCTATTAATATTAGATTACTATCACGAATAAGTTTTAAGTTGTTATTTTATATATATATATACATATATGTATATATATATATATATATATATATATATATATATATATATATATATACATGTGTACACTAACTTCGATAGACTGTAATGTATAGAAATTATCATCATAGCTTGTATATACACCGTTTTTCGGGACGAATTCCATCGGGGGTCACAGGAAAACACGTTACACATAGTGAGCTAACATGTTTGACGGAAAGTGAAGTCTCGGAGTAATTAAGTGATTGTATAATTCACCGGGAGAATGTGCAGAATAATTGACGATTCCAGGGAAATGTTTATTTTTTATTTTTTAATATTAATCAAGCTGATCAACAAGATCATTTAGCAGTATTTAAGGGCAAAATAAAAACAATGTTAATCACTATAAAATTTATTTAAAGTCATTTTCTGAAGCAAAAACAAAAACGTTATACTCTCCAATGCATCAACATTTAAGGGAAGAGCATAACTTCAAGGGAATAACACCTACCGGTACAAATACCCGACAACCGTGTGACCTAGGTTATTCGGTCTGTCGGTCTTCTGCGTTTTAATGAGCGTCTTACATCGTCAGTCGTCGTGTCCGACAGCCTTGATACCAGAATACTTGGACGATTTTCCAGTCTCACACCGTGGCTCTGTACGTATTAATGACCTCGCGTTACATAGGGAATGTTTAAATCGCGGTAAATGATCTAGTTTGCTACATAGCAAAGCGCTTTGGTGATATCGATCGAAGAATTTTATTTTAGGCCGTCTGTTGTCGGCTTTCACAGCTAGCCTTAGAGTGGAAATATAAAAAAGACGTTTGTAAATACATAGCACTCTATTTATGACCATTAATCGGAATATTTTTTTTTTAATACACGTGCATCTAGTTTCTTTACTCTTCCTTTGAATGTGATTTCGATATGTTAGTCGGCTATTCAATATTTCTCACGTGTTCGATCCGTGTTGGCAAACTGGTTAAAATCGAATCGTAGTCATTTGTAAAGTTACGTCCGTTAATCATCATCGATAAGTTGTTCCTTCGATAATATAAAAAAAAAATAAAACACTCGTAATAAAAACAAAGAATATGGTAGTTAGATACTTAAGTATGGGTATAAACTCGCACACTTGTACATTTATAATGTTTATTTCAATTATTTTTATTTATATAATTACTTGTGTATGTGTGCGTGTACAAGAATTATCGTATTTTCTTTGTTTTTCTTTTTTTATTTACTTTTTCCTATAGAACCGAATATTTATATTGATATTTTACGATTATTCGTTTTAATACGGCGCTACTTAAGATATGTTAAGGTATCAGGTACTTAACATTCGGAATATGTTGCGCATTGTGTACGATTTAAATAAAGCGCTTCTTCTTCTTTTGATCATTTATTTTTTCAAATTAGACGCGCGATTTTATTTTTATTTTTTTTAACAGTAATATCATTTCGAATTGACATTTTTATTGCTAAAAAATAATTAAAATCGAAGCAATAAAAACGAATCTTTATCATTTTCTAGTTTAGTCGCTTTTATTCAATCCGTAATTTCGTTGCGAGTTTTTTACGAGAATTAAAGTATACGTTTATATTAATTCATAACTTTCTATCGTTAATTGCAGCTTTTACACGCATGTATGAATTTGACGACTAACGAGATGCTTAATTATAAACGTTACCCTTATCTAAAAGATAATCGCGGCAAGTATTACAATTTATTCTCTCGCGGCTTAGTCTTCAATTTGATCGAATTCTTCACATATCCGTACAGCTGCGTCAATGGAAACCATCTTATCGACGAAGTCGTTTGAAAAACTCCGAACAAGACATCTTCTTTCCTTCAAATAGTCAACAAGTAAAAACCAACAAATATAATAATAATAATAATAATAATTATAATTATACATTTTAACATAATTTAACAGATCATAAATTTCTCTTTCTCAATGTTGCTCTCTTATTTTATTCCCCGTCAACCTCCTGCGCGCCCGTATTTGTTTTTTGTTCCGATAAAATTTTTTTGTATTTACTACACCTTTACGATTAATCGTTTAATGTTTCTTATTATTTTATTTTTTTTTTTCTGTTTAATTTTATATATACACGTACGTACGTACAAATTTAAATATATTTTCATATTTTCTCTCGTTATATTAAATACGTGCATAATTTACGAATTATTTTTTCGAGAATGCTTAATAACTGTTTAGTTTATGTCCAATAATTTTTCAATATTTTTAATTTTTTTTTATGATTACTATTATTTAGAATTTATTTTATGTTTCTAGTCAGTTTGATTAAAACCAGTTCTTATGTATTAAAAAATATATATAAACATAAAAAAAAATGGGAAAATATTTTATTCGACAATGCTCTGATATTATTTACGTTTTCCGCCGGGTTTTTCAATAATAAGAATAATCTTTATAACTTCTAATTAAAGTTTAATGGTTATTTCGGTTTTTTATACTCGATTTTTAAATTACCTATTTTTAATGTAGCGTATTCAAGACACAAAGAATTTTGTTTAATAATCTGAATTTGTAAAAGATGTGTTTTTAAAATTTTGCTTAAAACGAAAAATAAATTTCAATTAGATCGAATAGTCGTTATTTGAAACCCGTTATTTTTTATTTGTTTTAATACACCTTCAAGGACCTTTTCGAAATTTAGTTTTGTTAACGTATACTTTAGCGTAATGAACAGCTGCTTAGGCGATTGTAAAAAATTCTGGCAGAAATATCTTCATAACTACCAGCCGATTATCTCGATAAATAGGTATATTTTTTTTTTTAATATCGCTTTTACCCCACTTCATTAATTTATTGTATGTTGTTAAATGCGGTCATCTCTTCTATGTATGTTGACAATTTATGATAGTTGTAATATAGAGTTTCTAATCGTTCACAGATTTACTTGTCGTAGTAAGTAGTGTAAAATATTGTCGACAATTTATCGCTTTTCTACTTTTTTTGAAATTTATTCGATTCACCGTCTTAATCCAAATCTTTTTTATTTTATATTGGGCTTCCAAGGATTTCGTGTTTACACTCGTGAAGCGTATATTTTTTTTTACAAAATTACGAACATTTTTTTTTTTCGAAATTTAAAAATTACGAAGTAATGTCTATAAAGACGGAAAAAAAGCAAATGGAGAAAGCACATATTAAGTAGGTATTTGTCTACGATGGAAGAATAATTTCTAGTGTTATTCGGAGGAAGTAAGCGAGGCTATATTAATAGATAAAGAAGATCAATCGATTGTAGACGTTAAAGAAAGAATTATGGCCTTGAAATGGGAAACGTCGAAGATGAGATCACTACCGGACAGATGGCTCACGACGCTCTCTCTTCGATAGGTGCATTACGATGTTTCAATTAATTTTCAAGATTCGGCCGTTTTATTTTGATTTTCGTGATACCCGCCATTTTGAAATTTTAGAAAATTGTTTATTCATCTCCGGATCCAAGTTATACCTTTTAACCTAACCGCGCTGCAACATTTTTCTTTACGGAAAAATTATAACTCTTATGCAATTTTATATTTATATATATATATAGTAAGATAATTGTTTTCAAACGTAGAAAAAGATTAAAAAGAAAAAATATATAAATTCCCAGTTTTCTCCTTTTTAAAGTTCATTTAATATTTCTATCGATACCCCAGTGACATAAATTTTTTCTTATCGTTTAACGTGTAATATATAATAGAAATGTTTATTAATTACCAGGTGTTTTTTTTTCAACTCATTACATATTTTCCATTCTGTTATTTTTTTCTTCTTACACAACAACTCGCGTGTATTTTGTTTACGGATAGTTCTTACGATTAAATAAATATTTTTCTCTAATGTTAGCTTAAAATATATAATTATAATGTTTTTTTCTTTTTTGGATTCCAATTATTACGTAGACGACCTTATTAATATTGTTAGTGTTATTTTATGTGATTTTTTGTTTTTGTTTCTAATCAGTCGTCGGAACAAATATTGATTGTTTTTTTTGCAAGAAATAAATATATTCGTTATTTCGCAGTTCGTTTTTATTTATAACGAGTTGTAAACACAAATCGTTACGGCGTGGTTATTCTGGTTTAAAGGTCAAAAGCGAGTAAAAACTATTATAATCGAGCGTACAATTTTTGTATAGAACGAATAAAACATCCAACTCCACACACACAAAAAACAGTCTCCAAATTTGTAAAACCCACCTCGGAATTGTAATCTTTCTCTAAATTAAAATCACGCGCCGATTGTAAAATTGTATGAGTACGTACGATTAAACAAATATTTTATTCGAAAAAGTTATACACAACTTATGGTGCTGACAAGTAGTTAATTGTGTACCGGATGATGATATACCTTCTTTCCACAATAAACAAAATTATCTTATTATAACTGAAAGTTATGAAATAAATAAATATATATATATATATATATATACATACAACCGCGAGAAAAAAATGATATAAAATATTTGTAACTAAAATAAAAAAAAAATGAGAAAAGGTTAAAAATTTACAAAATAATAATTAAGGTTTAGCGAGCTTATCATAAATTATGTGTATACTTAGTATAAATAAATTTTAGTTTTTTGCGATCGTAATTAGCGATCGAGGAAACATACACGTTATCGTGATACAAACATTTATTGAAAAAATCGCTCGATACTTCTAAAATCAAATTCCTAATATAGGGTGGTAAATTTAAGTAAACGTGCATTTTATCGACTAGGGTGTAACGGGGCATTTTCAAAATACATCTTAAATACCTATTTCGAATGATTTGCAGTTCATTAAAAGTGGCTTCAGATACTGAGCTCCATGCTGGGAACTCATACGTTATCATTGGTCGGATTAATGACTTGCAGATTATCATTTCGTTGTTAATATTAAAGTAAGATTTACGATTAAAAAGCGAGTACATGTAACAGATAGCTTTATTTGTCTTAAGACTAGTATTATTTATGTATTTAACGAACAACAATCAGTAATACCCAGATAGCGTACCTGGTCACTCCAATCGATTTCTCAGTATGTTGTGAACAAGCAGACTCTGGCAACGATGGTCTTCTATGGTTGAAAAAGATTGTCTCAGTTTTCGTCGGATTTATATTAATTTGTCATTTAATGTAATAATTAATCGTGTGCTTTATTCCCCCAATCTACTGCGAATAGTATTAGGTCTATATTAGCGGAAATATATAGCAGCATTATCTGCAAAAAGTGCGACTTGCATATTAGGCAAAACAGGAAAGTCATGTAAATACAATGAGGTTTTATAAGATGATTTCGCATTACCTATAGAAACAAAAAGATTTATCGCTTAAATAATTACGGATTAGTCGAATTAAATATGGGTGAAGTTTACAATCGATCATTTTACACACAATATACCGGTATGCCAAGTTGTATCGAATCAACATCACATAGTACCATACTCGTGTGCTTATTTAAGTTGAAATTGTGTGTAATAAATTCAGCTATTCTGCATACTTGTGTAATAGAATAAGTAGAACGGAATCCAAACTGAAAGTTAAGGATAAGATTATTTACAATCGGCATATGCTTTTAATCTTATAAGTGGAGTGCGGATTTCTCGGCATTTGTCAAACTATTTTGTTACACGCTACAGAAGATCTGACCACAAATTCGTATTTCAGTTTTTACTGATTCCGCAAACTAAATTTTATTTTGCCCAAAAAGTACCGAAAACAAAATAAAGGGCGAAAATGATGATTTGTACATTTTTTTTAACCTTTTTCACATATTAAAAAAAGATCCACCAATGAAATTAATTTTTTTTCTTTATTTGCGATTTTTAATCGTGTAGAAATAGAAAAATTTTTATTTTTCATTTCTGTTTTCTATGTTGTTACTGTCAACTTTTGTTACCTGTTTTTCTAAATAAAGGTGTATGTGACTTAAAGAAAATAAGTAATTTTTTAATTGAAGGGTAACGAGAAATAAATTGTGTCGGCAGATGTGGAATTCATCTAAAAAATATTCTAACTGGCAAACGTCACCAATTTGGCGAATTAAATTTCGATAAACGTTTAATTATTTCTTATAACGCCAATTTTCATTTGGACAGTTAACAAATGCGTAATTTCGTATACTGTACTTTACTTAGATTCTCAATACTCGCATGGTTTATGATATAAACTAATTCTTATAGAAAATATGTATTTTTTATAAATGCCGAAAATGACTTTTTAAACGCCGAAAAAAAAATGTTTAGTGTCGAAAAATCCGCATTTTACTTATAAGCAAAGCTTTTTCAGCAATTTAAGTAGACTGACAGGTCGTATGTTGGTAATTTGTGAAGCATTTTTTCGTATGGTAATAACCCCTTAGCAATCTTCCAGTGGTGAGGATAGTGTTGAAATTTGATAGTACCATTTTATTATATAATGTCTTTTTTCGATCCGGTTCTTCTAAAATATTATCGCATGGGTGACGTACCCTGCATTCGAAAATCGTATTATGGTATACTTGTATCAAATCGTACCATTCAAGATGATCTCTACACTGAATATGTACACGATTATCACGTCAGACGATATAACAATTTTTTTAACGAGTTGCGTACCAGCTCCAACCGCAATATTTCTAGTATGCAACAGCCATCGCTACCTGCAAAGGCTTTGGACCAGAGACTTTCTTAGGATTGGATAACCTTACGCTATAACGGCAGGCCAAGCGATTCATTGAAATAATTATTTTATTAGTTCTTTGATTTTTCTCTATACAACCACTGCATATATTTTCTTTGTCTCTTCTTTCTACAGATTATTCATGTTTATCTGTCCTGCTCGCTCTATTGATAGTGATCAGTATTTTATGCCACATCTTAGATATAAGTTAATTTGTTACTAACTTATTAGCTTCGCCAATAGTGGTCAGTTTATTCTGACTGCAGTGGTGTTAAAAAAAAAAAGTTCATAATCTATTCAGTACAGCTTCGACCTTTCCTGAATCGTGCGTGGTATTCTCCTAATTGTGGTTCGAGTTGTTCCTCTGCTCTTGCTTGGATAGTTTTTGACAAGATCTTGTATGTTACTGGTAAGCTGGAAATACCTCTATAGTTATTTAGTTCTGTTTTATCGCCTTTCTTAAATATGGGTTGGATTACAGCTGAAGTCCAATTATTTGATAATTCTGATATATATATATATTTCGACATCAAATGAAAACAAAAATATTTAATAAATTGTTTTATTATCCAATCTGTTCTCACGCGAAATTTTTAAAATGCGCATTAAAATATTAAGAACGACATAAAAAAAATAACAACGAATAAATGTAATTCGAAACAAAACCAAAAAAGGTCACGTGGTAAACTTTAAAAATATTTTCGAGACCGAATTAATAAGCGAAATATTTTTATTCTATTAAATTTATTTACCGTGTCGTCGCATTTAACGTCTCGTTTTAATTTAATTATAAACAAATTAAATATTAAACCAGAAAAATTATAAAAATTTTATTTTACTTGGTGTATATTATATAAAGGTTTTCAATAAGCGTGGGTCTGATCGATGTTAAAATTGATGAGATATTAACGAAAATATTTTTTTAAATATTATTTGAAACAACCGTACATTGGCACTATGTATGAAATATCGTTCAAACGTGTTCATCGTGTCATTTTATGTTGACACGGATTCCAGTGGTGCAATTCTCTATGATTTTCTGGATGAATTTGAGCGATGATGATATTGATAATGTTGACTAATTAGTTTACTAGAATAGACCTACGATTTCAGGAGACTTGATAAAAAAAAATCTAGCGGGATCAAGTTGCACGATCTCAGTCTTACATTCAAATTGTTTATGCAGCATATCGAATTTTACACGGTGATTTGGCATTTGTATCAGAATAATCGACAAAAGATTAAACACGTGCAATCGAAACAACATGGCCGCTAGAGGTTGCAAACATCGACCCACCCCTATTGCAAAACTCGAAACACGCGTAAATAATAATTAATATATAAATATACTTGACACTGATACACATTTTGGTGAAGTAAAAACGTTAAGTAGAACAATCTAATACACACACACGTATATAATAATTAATATATAAATATACTTGACACTGATACACATTTTGGTGAAGTAAAAACGTTAAGTAGAACAATCTAATACACACACACGTATATAATAATTAATATATAAATATACTTGACATTGATAGACACTGTTACATTTTGGTGAAATAAAAACGTTAAGTAGAACAATCTAATACACACACATACACGTATATATATATATATAAATCGGGTAGATAAAGTTTTCTAAGATATATAATAAGTATGAACGTAGACGAAATGAGTGAAAAATTATATTAGAACAGGAAGGGATACACTCCAAATGGAGGAAGCTAATAACAGAACGGTAAACTACCTTTCCTGATTACATAGCAAATTGAAAACGACTTTGCAAAAGATATAATAGAATTTTTTGACAACACAAAACGAAATTGTTTAGGTTATATCGATAAATTTAGATAATAAAATGGGTCATCCGAATTCATTACACACACACGTATATATATATATATATATATATATATATATATATATATATATATATATATATATATATATAGAGAGAGAGAGAGAGAGAGAGAGAGAGAGAGAGAATAATTAAATATAATGTGCATTATTATAACACTAGAAAATTAACATGAATAAAAATTATATATATACATATGTCATTTCTGTCGTAAAATGCATTTGAATATAAAGTTCTATTTCTATATAAATGGAAGTAAACATTGTTACATGTTAAAATATTTTCACAGTTATATTTTTTGGGTACAATTGGGTTGTCTGTGGTCAGAAAATATTCAGAGCAACAATTTAAGCTTACAGATAATATTATCAGAATTAAAACTAAGTACATAACAAATTACACATACATATATATATATATATATATATATATGTGTGTGTGATATTCGTGCACTTTTTACACGACGGATTTTTTTTTTCGTTTTTAAATTGAAACACATGATGTCGATAAAAAAAAAAAAAAAAACAGTTTTGAAGGTATTCCCCCCTTTTAATATTCCTCGACTGATCATACTGATTTTATGAATTAACCAATAACATTTCTGTTTGGTTTTTATAACCTTTGATAGTTAATAATGTTGGCCGTAATTTCAGTTAATTCGCTTATTGTTTATTATAAATAAATTTTATTTTATGCTAAATGATTCTTTACTGATTTGGTTATTATGTATAATTTATCATATCTTATAAACTTTTTATATTCTTTTTTAAAATAAACATATTCGTTAAATGGTATGCGTAAAGTTACGTAATAAAGTTAGATAAATTTTTTTTTATTAGCTAACAATATTAGTTTCGATAACGTGAGTAACCGAAATAATAATAAATAAATAGTATCATTTGTACCGCTTTAATCGAAAACTCTCCTTGAATCACGAGTTTATTTGCAATATTAAGCCCACAATAGATGATCAAAAGCAAGATCTCGAATGAAATTAATCTAAAGTGTATATCGATGAAAGTCACCTAAAAAATTGACCCACGCTATAGAAAATTACCGGATAGCCACGTGATCTCGTCAATGTTGATAATAACGAATACGGAGTATAATATAACGGTGTCGAAAGAAGGAATTTTGATAAAAATTAAAATTTTATCACGTAATCGTAGCGCATTTAACGAATGTTGAAATAAAGATATTTGTTCGTGAATTATCGATAGAAGGAACATTTTAATACCGATATACCATATGGAAAAGGAAATCATAATAGGAAAGTATGATTTCGTTCTCGTGAAATATATAAGTGATAATTATATAAATTCAATTATACGATTGTAAGCGTTAACAACTTTCGAAGAATTTTTAAAAATGACATTCAGAATAAAAAATTTTCCCACCAAAAAAACGCGTCGTCAATTGAAAAAAATTTAACGTTCCGAAAACAAGACGCGCTGCTGTTCACCGCTATAAGAATACAACGAACGATTAAAGCCGAAATTATAATTACGCAAATAATAAACAAATTTAGTCGCATTCGTAGGCATATTTTCAGAAATAATAGCGGCAGAATTTTTTCTGTTTATTTATAACGATTATCTTTTAAGAATCAATACTTAGAAAACGCGAAAGTAAACGTTTATTTGTTTAGAAATTATTTAAAACAGTCCATATCTGAGATACTCGCTCGAAGAAGTTAGTATATCTAGTTCAAATTGTAAAATAATAAAGAAAGATTAAATATTTACAATCGATGTTCGAGTAATTATTTTATCATAAAAAAAACAACTTAATTATTAATGAATATTTAAATAAAAAGGACGGAATTTACAAATTAGTATAATAAAAAATAATATTTAAATGGAATGTAAATGATATATACAATATATATATATACATATATATAATTGGCAAAACATACGTGCCAAGATACTAGGTATTTTAAGTGTTTTTATTGAGCCATTTAAAAGGAATGTTACCGATGTTTTATTGTAGTAATTCAACAGCGTCAATAATTCAAAAGTCATATATATATATATATATATATATATATATATATATATATATATATATATATAATGCACAAGTTGTGTAGTGTTGTAGTCAGCCGAGTCGAACTATTTTTGTGGGTTTTCAAAAGTAAGATTTTACAACTACATAAAACATTCGGCGTATGACTGTTCCAAGAACATATTTATTCGTATATAAAATATTATCTATACCTATTACTAGGCCTGTTAAATTTATTTTACCGATGCAAAAAGAAAGAAAAAAACAAAACTGAGACTGATCCATGTTTGAATAATATCAAGAATGTTTTGTACACGTAAGTTAGTCATATATATATATATATATATATAAATAAAATACAAAAATAATTTTAATATTATATATATAGGCGGAAGTTTCTCACAAGGAACACGATTAATTTGACCGATCGATACGACACAATTTAAGTAGAATTATAAACAGACTTTTTAATTTTTGTAACTATCAAAAACTTGTTACAGCGTACAATATCAACCGAGTAGTAACGCCTGTAAAAAAATTATTATCGTAATTATTCAAAGTGAAATATATAAGAACACAACTTTTTTTTTCCGTAGGAAAAATTATCAAAATCGCGATACATAATTTTAATACAAACAATTTTCTATTTATATTAACTATATAATAGCGGTTTTTATAATATACGATAATTTATCGAGTTAGTTGATCATCACGTTATGCATGTATACACATGTATTTACTGTATTTAAAAAAAAAAAAAAACAAAAAAAACATTGTATTGTATCCATTAACGTGCCGTTATACTGCATCATTGGCCAGTGGCACAAGTAAATGGAGTTTAGATTTGGATAGTTTTAGGAATCGAAATAGAAGTTGAATCTTTTGTTCGTTATCCTCAAGGATTTCGGAGAGCTGGAAAGGCGTATTTGGAACCGGAATAGTTTGAATTTTTTGCATTCTACCGAGAGAATGGTTAATGGATAAAGGAACAGATCGTACATTACAGATAGGGGAATATGAATTATTCTAGTAAATAAGAATGAGAAATTTTAGTCTATGCGTAAGCGGCGTAGTATAAATTCTTCTTGCGGCTAGATCTTGATGAAGAAACATGTTTAGATCTCTATACTGGAAATTGAATTAATATAATAAAAATTTGATGAAGAAACACGTTTAGATCTATACTGGAAATTGAATTAAGATATAAAAAATATAGTAAAAATAAATTATCCGAACAATAAGAAAATAAAATTAGTAATTGAACAAGTCATATTACAAGAATCGATTGATGGGCTAAGAAAATAACGGATTAGACTATTTACGAGAAAATGGAAACACCTGAAATCAGACGTGATAAAGATCTCGTTAAAATGCTACAGTATAAACGGTATGGACTATGATAGTTTAAAGCGGGCTAACATACAGTGTGTATAATTATTTAATCTACTGCTAATAAATAAATAAATATAATTAAAAATTTATTTTAAATTTTGATTTAATGAATTGGCCAACGAATTTCGAAATATCAGTTGTAGTAGACGAGTCCGTTTTCTTAATAAAAAATTAGGGAAACACGATAAAAATAATCATTTCCGGATTATAATTAAAAGTAATTTTTAATATGTCTAAATTCGTTAATATTAATCGCGAGCTAAATCCCATTTGATACGTATAAACATGTACGACGCGCATACCTGGGGTGTATTTATAATATCACCAATTCGGAACAGTCTTTTTAAATTTCCATTGTTGATAAGTATCGTTAATGTCGCAACGTAGTAACATCAACTGGGACGTTTGCGGATGAACTGAAAGACACTTTACTCTTTTACTATTCACCAATAATCTAGTATTCTATATAATAAATAAAAAATAAGTTACAATTTGTCAATATTAAATCACGCATACTGGTATTCAATTAAGATGTATAAATAATATATATATATATATATACATGTGTGTGTATTCGACTGGATGATTATACTATATATACATGGTGATGAAACTCATAAAATTTCGATTCGTCATTTATGAAAAAATTAAGAAACGCACAAACCTGAAGTTTAAACGATTCTCACACACGATACTACCATAGGGTGACCCGGACAAGACAGACTGTTTTGTTTTTGAATAACTCAAAAAATACTCGACTAAAATTTTTGAATAAAATTTATTTAAAAATAGAAAAACGAGAGATTATGTACAATCATTTTTGGAATCGTTCAGATGATCGCCATTTGCAACAATGCATTCATTCAGTCTTTTTAGACAATTTTTGAACACATTTTCGAGCATAAGTCGCTGAATTTTTGAATTTTTTTCAGACGTCCGAGTTTTTAAATCTTCCAGAGCTCGTGAACGTGTTTCGTAAACGCGGCTCGTAAGATATCCCCACAAAAGAAATCTGGAGACGTCAAATCTAGTGAGCGCGACGACCCAGCGAAATCCGTGCGACGCGACAATACGCGATTACCAAACGCATCCTTTAGTACTGCGAGCGTTTCTGTCGAACAGTGACACGTCACAACATCTTGTTGAAATCATGTACAGCCCAGACGGTGCCGACGAGTAATCGAATCACCACTGGATAAGTATGTTCAGCCGTCAACTTCGATCAGTGCTACTTAAAATTCGCATAAAGCGTGCTGTCGGTAAGCACATAACCTTGTATTACTCTCGTGATTAATTTCAATGGACTGTTTTCTCCATACGAGTTTGACTCAATTTATACTTAAGCGATATTTATTAAAGTAGATACTCGCTTAATTGTAAGAATTAAGACTGTATCATTAAAAAATATTTTAAAAATATGCTGTTCATTTTATCTCTATCGATTGGATAATTACGTTATAAAAACAAATTGAAGTATGATTATAATTAACCTGGTTAAACATCGCTATTTATAATCGTGTAAAATTTCCTATTTTACTTTATTTTAAAAGAAATTGTAAAAAATTTGCTTTTATCGAGTACTTACTCATTAATTTGAAATATCAGTTTATACTTAGGATTTCAGGTTTTAGGCCGTGACAATTTTTTAAAAATTATGAATAATCACATTATATATTATTAAAACGGACGTATTTAAAATTACATTTACAGAATAGCAGGATCAACCAAATTCCTTTTTATACACGCAAGAAACACACACATACACGTCACATATATACACAATCGAGAAAATCTAATAATATTAGGAGACCGGAACGCGGTGGTAGGAGAAGAAATAACAACAGCTACCGGAAAATTTGGTCCCGGTGTAAGAAACGCTAGCCGCCTCATTGAACTCTGTATCAGTCACGACTTGATAATTACAAATACTTTATTCGAACAACCAAAACGAAGAAGATACACTTGGATAGCACCAGGAGACACTGAAAGATACCAACTTGACTACACAATGGTTAGGAAAAGATACAAAAACCAAGTCAAAGTATGCAAAAGCTATCCAGGAGGAGATATACAATCTGATCACAATCCGGTAATAATGACAAGTAATTTACAACTAAAAAAGATAAAAAAATTAACAAACAAAATGAAAGATGGAATATAAACAAACTAAGAACGGATAAAATAAGTCAGAAAATATTTGGAGACGAAACAAACAAAGTAATAAATACCGAAAGTATAAATAAGAAAAATGTTAACGAACAATGGGAATATATGAAAGGAGAGATAAAGAAGGTAGCGGAAAAGCATCTAGGTAAAGAAGAAAAAAGAGTATACAAACCACGGATAACGGAGGAAATAGTCAAATTGATGGAAATTAGGAGGAAATAGAAAATATAAAATATTGAATATAACGAAATACGAAATTTGATAAATAGAGAAGCAAGAAAGACAAAAGAGCGGTGGATTGAACAAGAATGTGAGGAAATAAACACAAATTTTAAAAACGGAAATACAGAGAAGGCTTTCAATAACATAAGAAGACAATTTACGAACAAAAGAAAGAATCTAAGCAACATTAAAAATCATAAGGGTAAAATACTAATCAATAGCGAAGAAATACAAGAACAATGGAAACAATATATCGAAAAAGTTTATGATGATGAAGAACTTAATAACTCTGCTATAGAAGAAGAAAATCAGATACCTGAGGATAATATAGGGCCTGTGATATTAAGAGAAGAATTTGAGAAATCACTAAACGAATTTAAACCTAGGAAAATGTGTGGAATAGATAACATATCAGGGGAACTTCTCCAAAAAGTAGGAGAGAGAACAAAAGAAGTAATGTTTAACCTGATGAACAAAATATATGTTACTGGAATTATTCCAAAAGATTTTCAAAGTGTCGATATAATTGCAATCGCCAAGAAAATAAATGCCCAAACTTGCGAAGAACATAGAAGCCTAAGTATGCTACCGCATATTCTAAAAATCTTGACAAAAACTATATATAATCGTATACAAAAGAAGGTAGAAGAAAATTTGCCAGATGAGCAATTTGGGTTCAGAAAAGGAAACGGCACGAGAGAAGCCATATTATCTTTACGACTACTTATTGAAAAAAATTTGGAGATTAATAAAAAACAGTTTATTGCTTTCATCGATATTGAAAAAGCCTTCGATAATGTCAACTGGAATATAATGTTCAAAATCTTGAAAGATATATGTGTAGATTACAGAGATCGAAGGATACTTTTCCAATTATATAAGAACCAAGAAGCAGTAATAAACAAAACAGCCAGAGCCGAAATAAAAAAGGGAACAAGACAAGGATGCTGCTTGTTGCCACTTCTTTTTAATATATACATAGAGGAAGCAATGAAAGCTTTTGCAGAAAAGAAAAACATTGGCACTAAAATCAATGGAGTCCAGTATAGCACTATAATTGCAACAACATCTTAATTACTTAAATATGCTATTAATATAAAAAAGCAAAATGAAAATAAATGCAGATAAAACGAAAGTAATGATATGCGCAAATGAAGTCGCAAAAGATATAGACATAGTCCTCAATGGAAAACGAATATCTCAAGTAAAAGAATTTTCTTATCTCGGCAGTTTAATAACGTCCAACGGAAGAATAGAAAAATAATAGCTCAGGCTAAAAACGCGTTTATTAAAAGGAAAGAACGCTTATTACATCCAGAAATATTTCATTACGTATAAGGAAGTTGTTCGTTAAAACTTTTGTCTGGAGCGTTGCACTGTACGGCAGCGAAACATGGACTTTATATAAAAAAGAAAGATTAAAACTTCAATCTTCTGAAGTTTGGTGTTATCGAAGGAAGCTAAGAATATCATGGATGGATAAAATCACAAACAAGGAGATATTCAAAAGAATAGAAGAGCAACCAGAGATAATAAACACGATTGAAAAGAGAAGAAATAGTATGATTGGTCATCAAATTAGACATTGTAAATGGTTAAAAAACTTAATAGAAGGAAAAGCAAATGGAAAATTAAGAAGAGGAAGACCAAGAACCAGATTTATGGAGGCCATAATAAAAGAACAAAATTATGTGAAGATAAAAGAAGCTGCTATTGCCAGGAAATTATTTGTTTAGCTACAGGCCATGTTGCCCACCAACCTAACGGTTGAGGAGAAATGATGACGATGATGATATATATATACACTCTGATAATTCATAACGTTGTAAATGAATGAAAACTTTGGGATTTATTAAAATATTTAGTTGTAATGATTTTCATAAATTACCATATATATATTCATAATTAGATAAATTTATTTTTAACTTTTATTCAGACTTCTATATTTATTAAACATATTATTTAAATTAGAAATTTTGAATTAATTATTGCGACAATATATCGTAATTCCTATAATTTCATTATGTATAAATAATGAATATATATATACATACATATATATATATATATATATATATATATATATACACAAGCATATTATGTAACTGATAGGAAAAAATTTATCTAGGGTAAACTTGCTGATTATTAAATAATTTAAAACGATTTTCAATACCAAATATGAAAATGGGGTTAATACTTAAAAAATACTCTGTGTCTCGAGGTGCAGGGAAGAAATGAAGATATACAACGCGCCAATAGAAGTTTCACTCTTTCAAGATAAATTGTTAGAATTATGAAATTTCCATCATATTATAAGGGCGGCATAAGTGAACGATATGAAAACATTATTATACACGTATTAAAAGTATCTAGGAAAAACGTATACTTTATGCAAATATAACATAATATTTTTTAAACTGAAACTAATAAAAAAACACAAAATAATAAAACTAAATAATACGCGCGCGTTATTTAATTATTAAAAATTCGTCTTACTTCGTTGTATTCCCAATAACCATTGACAGTACCGAGGGTACAGACAACTAATTTAACACCTTGAGAGTCTGCTTCGATACAGCGTTCTCCGACACCCAGCTGGCCCTCGGTGTTTAAGCGCATAAGCTAAATAAAAATGAATAATTCACGATTTAGAATATTCGAAATCTTTCAAGTGATGATGTCAGTCTTCGGCTAATAATTATAGAATCGTTATTGCCGTATCGGTTGCAACAAAATTCTCGTAAATATGTACTACAACCGACCGACTTTACATTTAATGAATTTATAAAACCATACGTTGCGAGCGTTCGTTTAGGTTACTTTTACTTCATTAAATATATCTGCTATAAAAATATACGTACAAATAATGTCCAACAGAACTGTGTTAAATACTTGAAGATCGATTAAAAAAAAAATACGTACACTAAACACGTCGACATGAAATAAAAACAATCAAATATAAAATTGCAATAATTATCTGAAATTTGTTCCCAAGCATACAAAAAATAATTATTAATCTATAAAAACGTATGGTCCACATTGTGGGGTTGCGCCGAAGACAACAATTAAATAAACTTCTGAAGAAAAAATCAAAACATATATAATTAATTACATTCCCGTCATAGTACGTATTTAATCAAAGTCGGCGTCCTTTGAACATTCACTACCTTAGAGATGAAAATTGGGTATCTATTCCGCAATTAGTAGGAATATTATTAAACAGATAAGGCGTGAAGTCCATAAAACAAATATTAATCGCGAAACTTTTGAAACGGACGACGGCAACATACCAAGAATTTGCGTCATGTAGGAAGAAACCAGACTGCAGTATAAAGACGTTCTTGTAGAAACGTATTAAATAGGAAAAACTGGTCTACCGTGAAAATGTATGCAGTAGGGAAAGAGAAAGCTGTCAGCGCATGACTCCTTAATCTCGTATAGTCACAAATATGGAAAGCATTCACAGTAACGCGTGAGTCAGGGAGTAGGGACGCACTCATAGCAATGAGGGGGTCAAGAAGGAAGGCTGCACTCACAGAGGAAGACATATTTACGTATATATTATATATACTTAGGATATAAAATTTTTCAAATTCGAATATATTTACAAAACATATAAACAAAATCATGAATACATGAATAATTGAATAATGAAGAATGTTAAGTACCTTATATATATATATAACTTAACAGTTAACTTACTAAAGTGTATATGTAATAAAATTAAAATTCAAAATGTAAAATTTAAAGTTTTAAACTTTTAAGTACTGGAAAAAATTAGAAAAAAAAAGACCAATATATATATATATATATATATATATATATATATATATATATATATATATATATATATACTTAGATGGAAAATCACGAAATATAAGAACTTTAAGCATAGTACCTAAACAGTAAACAGTTGTTAGATAAATATTTAATTTGATTAGTTTTGCTAAAGCTCAATAATTTGGAACGCGTTGGAAATATTTGTGTCCTTGTGGGTGCCGGGTCATAAAGGTATTCCAAACAATGAATTTGTTAACTCATTAGCTAAAGACGCGTCATCTAATGGCGTATAACTCTCCTTAGTACCTCACAAGGATATCATTCACTCTATTCAGCTGGAGCATAAGGATCATTGGGAACTGATGTACACTGAAAGAATTAGTCAATCACCTCTCACTTATTACTATCAACTTCAACCGTCTCCTCAAACTTCCGCGGTTCTATTTCTTTAAGAAGATTAATCGCAGAGGAATTGTACTCATCAGTAGATTAGTATTTGAATATCATTTGTTACTTGACCGTCTTTTCCGTATTAGAGAAAGTCTCTTCTGTCCCCTTCATTCTGAACAGAGAGTTAGCAATCCAGATTATGTTTTTTTAATGCCTTGCTGTAACACCATTACGTTCTGTTTTACGTTATCTGATTACGTTCTCCATGTATTGTTCCTCCGTATAATGTATCGTCCCTTCACCATCTGGATAATATACAATTATTATTCCCCCTTGAGAAGTCAACATCTTTGATTAAAATGTAAATAGTCCCCAGAGTATCACGTTGGGTAGGTCACAAAGACACCACATTAAAAAAATATATATATTTTTGAGGTATGCATGTATTATATATATATATATATATATATATATATATATATATATATATATATATATATATATATTACGACGATCGGCATGTACTTACCTCGAAGTAAAAAACAACAATAGATTTAGGAAATAAAAATTATATATATATATATATATTTATGGATTTATATATAATCATTAACATAATTGTACATGTCTCAAGATCGCTCGATAGAAACGTTATATAAGTAAATTAGCAATATAATATTAATTGCGATATAATGATAAACAAAATATTTAATTAATTAATTAATTAAGGTTCATTTAAATAGGGCCAGTTTATTTTTACGCCCATTATTTTAGTAGGCACAAACGTTACATACATATAGTTATTATTATAATAATTATTATTGTGAATTGTTAAAACATGATTTGAGACGAGCGAGCTATTATCACACAGCAATAATGATTCAAATCGAAATGCCCCTACAATTACAAAGTGAATCAAAAATAAAAATTGCGTATGACCAAACTACTCTGTAAGTTAACATCCGCTCTACCGAAGAGGAAGGGGGGACGAAATAACTAATGAGAGAAAGGCTGCTCGCGCAATTTCATTACAAGGGTCAAAAGAACAATCGCAGCGCTGTGCAGAAATAAAAAATTTTGGTTCAGCGCAACTAACAACATAAAGTGAGGAATGTAGAATCCGACACGTGGTAAAATAAAGATAATTATATTAGGATGAATACGAGTGTTTGATAAAGAGAGAAAATAAGAGGACGGATCGAAAAGGTCTAAAACAAAATTTTGGTATAAATACAGGTACGAATACCCCAAGAAAAGCGATAGTAGATGAAATCAGTAGCAGATTTGTAGCAGTCACCTCTACTCAAGAGCTTCTGCATTGAAGAGCCACGAGGAAGTGCTTCACAAAAATATAAAAATCAGTTACAGAAAGTTGACAAATAATTTCGAACTTACGCTCTGGCTTGAAGACCCACTAGGAAGACGCGTAAGAAAATAATTCTGAAGATTCGGACTTGACACGCTGTGCCTCGAAGACCCACGAGTAAGACTCGTAAAGTAACCTGAAGAATTAGAATCAATAAGTTCGGACTTATGGCGCTGCCTTGCTCATGTTTCGCCGGCGCATAAAAATTATTTGTTCATTTTTTAGTATAGATTTAATCTATAATTTCTGTATACCATGAGAAAATGGGCAGACATTATCTTTATTCAAAAATTACCTGACTATTTCCGTAACCGTGGCAAAGCCCCAATCCCATGAGCGCTGGCGCTGCATTACCTAATGTGTCCAAACATTTCTGAGTTGCAATATTTCGCAACTGAAAAATATTAATATATATATATTATATTAGCAATTAATTAAATAGTCGTGTGTACTTTAAAATCGCAATAGCTAGGTTTTATATTAATCACACATCCATCGAAAGGTAAATAATCTCGAAACTCAAAATTTAACACAAAAATTTAAAAAAAAAAAAAACAACATAAATTTATACAATGAACACACGAATAAATAAACAAAATCTTATGTAATATCTCAAATATTGTGGGAAAAATTAAAATAAAAAAAAAACACAAATCAAAAGTGGACACATATCAACTAATGATACTTTTAAAAACATCTAAGTCAGACGTTTCATACGAGCGATAGAATTTTATATTTTTTACGGCTTCCTGAATATATGAGAGCTGAGAAGTATCATACACGATGGAAATTTTTTTAAAGCATCGGTGTCGGTTTAATCCAGGGATGTTATTTACACCAAACTATTCCGGCGTAAGGTAGTCGAGGAAGTATGAAACGGTTTTTATAAATTACAATTTGTACAGATAGATTTGAAGCGAGATTAAAGATAGGGAACAAGATGTCCGTTGTAATGTTCTGTGTAAATGGCATAATTTACGCGAGCAAATGATTCAACCTTTCGACGATTAACCTCTTCACCGACGTTTCTAAAGTCAGTAAAGAAATAGGGAAGCGTTGTCAATCGGAATTTCACGGATCGAAATAATTTTAAAAGCGAAATCATCGACTTATAAATTCGTACACTTATCGATTAAAGAAAATAACGTAATATTATCTTTTACCTCTCCCCAATATAAATTTTCCGGCAATTCCGGAAATTTATATAAAACGTCGTACGCTACTTCATCCATGAACCATTGGAAATTTTTACACTGTAATTTATTCTTAAGAGTTAGTTGTTCGCTAATATCGCCCATATTTACGTACTCGGCCAACGGTTCTCGGGTGTAGAAAAATTTTTTATGCTTCTCGTCGAACCATGTTTCGATGACGCGTTTATAATTCTGTAAACAGCCGAAACGAATCATGGGGTAAAAAGTATAAAATTTAATTTAAAAAATTATATACTAGGTCACTCGAGTATTAATTATTCTTTTAAAATAGTGATAAAGATAAATAAAATGACCACACACCGTCGTTATCGGAGAATTTTCAGAAATTAAATATATATATATTTCTTTACGTGTCGTTGAATGCGAACGAATTACGTAATAAAATAAACAATAAGTTTTGAAAATAATGTTTATGAAAAATCACAAAGCTTTTCGGCTGTTGAGCCATTATCAAGCGAATATAAAAAATATAGATTATAAAAATATATACAAATTTATAAAAATATAAAATTTAAAAAATATTATTTAGATATACAATTTACAAAAATTATCAAAGTGAAAAAAACGGTATTTTGAAATTATCTGAAAATACTGTTTTTCACTTTGATAATTTTTGTAAATTGTGTATCTTAGTCATATTTTTTACATTTTATATTTTCATAAATTTTTATATATTTTTTATATTCACCCTATAACGGTCACTAATACTGTTCTTCATTTTGCTTATTTTCGTGAATTGTAATCTTAAATTAATATTTTTCTTTTAAATATTCACTCGAAAATGGCCTAACAGCCGAAAAACTGCGATTTTTCATAAAGAAAATTTTGGTGATTTTAACTTCTTTTTTGTTGTTTATTTTTAAAAAATCACTACATTTTACATTTTTCAAATTGTTGATTTTAATCTGAACGATTACAGGATAATCGAGAGAGTTAAAGTGAATTCCCAAATATTTAGCCCAATTAATATCAGAAATAAGTTGTCCGTCTAAGTAAAGTTAATGTGTCGTCTATAAATGAAATGGACAGATTTAAACGATAATATAAACGTATACTAACGTGAGTAATTATAGGTCCTTTCACTTTCTGAGCTAATGTTCCAAAGTTATAAGGCATAAAACTTCTATAAACATGGCCGACATGAGAACAAGGAACCCATTCGATACTACCCCCACATTGCCACAGCTAAAAAAAAAAAAACAAAACAAAAAAATATAATGACAAAAGTTTTAAGCAAAGTTTTGATAAATTATTAAGAAAATTATATTTGTCAAAATTATTAAATTCTGTTCTTAAAAAAAAAAAATAACCCCTCTAATAATATTTACACGGAAAATAATTACATTAGTTAAATTTTTTCATTTAAATAAGTTTTTCCTTAATTATACACCGATTATTTTCTCTATAAACTTCACGAGTTAATAACGTATATATATATATATATATATATATATATATATATATATTTTACAACGATCTCACAAGAATGATGTTGATGACAATAATAATATTTAAATCATCGAAATATTTGTTACAAATATTATTTTTATGGAACGAGGTATTTAACGTTTTATCTTAAATTAATTAAAAACAAAATAAATAATTGAATACTACTTTAAAATGGTTTCTGCGCCGGAATAAAACTTATACAAATAAAATTATATTTTATTTAATAATTTACTTTTTATCGGAAAGTACTTCTGTATTGACTCCGTGATTTGTTTATCAAAGGTTGAGTTTATTACTTGTTAGTTTTCATTCAGCCCTGATGATGCTACGACCTTTAATACTAGTACACTGTTTTGATTAAATATGTATATTGTGATACGGTATAAAATTATTTTTATTTTTCATCAAACGAATTTATTTTTTATTTTATTTTGTTCCATAACTGTGAAATATATAGATCTTTTAAAGATAAAGACGCGAATAAAAATTTAGATAAAGAGATTGGTCATATTAAAGAAAGAAAAATGTAAATTCGTCATTCATACATACATACATACATATCATATACACATTTTATATATATATATGTGTGTGTGTGTGTAAAAAAAAAAACAGTCTGAAAGTTCAAAAATAATGAGTTAGTGCGAATAACGTAGAAAGATGTAAGAAATAGCAAAACGAATGTTGTACTCGGAACAAACAAGTGAACATTTTCGTACAATACCAGCTTATATGTAACACTTTAGACAATCTAAAAGCTGTGACGAAAACTGATATAGAATATTTTTGATATATGGCACCACGAGTGACGCATAATATATGTAGTACATGAATGAACAGTAAACGATGATGGTACTTAGAAAAAATTCTGCAACAATCTGTTTTTATCACGATATAGATAAGTTCAATTTATTTCGTATAAATATGATCGATATTTTCTTATTAAGTACAATTGTAAGAGAAATATGTACATAACTTATAATTTTCTTCAATTTTTAATTATTTTTTCAAATAGAGGTGTGGCTTCAATTATTTGCGTGGATTTAAAAATGGGATTAGATATTCAGATTTTACTTAAAGATTGTGTAATTGATGTTGCCTCGAATTTATCATATTTTGCCGCATTAGGTTTTGTAAATTCGTCTAAAGTTAATAATTAACGAATGAACGATGTAAACATTTCTAAATATCACTGTTAAAACTAAAATTCCTTCTCGAATCTATGACGTCATTGTGGAAATTTCTATTTTAGGAAATCGGTAGTTTATTCATAATTTCACTTTTGTCGACATTAATTACTGAAACAGTTTCGTTCATCTAGCTGTACTACAAAATCGATTAATTGATCACAAAAGACGTACCTTGAAAGATAATTCAAAATTTTCTCCGCCCCAAACCAAAAGCCCGGGATCGTATCCGCCAATTTCCAAAAAATATTTTCTATCCATAGCGAATAAACCACCCGCGTGAGTAGGTGACCTGTAAAAAATCAAAAACACAATTAAAAGTTGTCGTCGATATTGAAATGGAATAAAATGAATGCAGGGAAGAAGTGAAAATTAAGTGTACATTACGCACAATGAAGAGATACTTCTCACGATTTCGTACAAATTTCACAAAACTGTTCACGAAGTTTAACTTGACGTGGCGATGACTTAAATGTTTTAGTTCACAAATCTACGTTACACATACATCCCGCGAAGATTTGAACGAAATAAATGGTGGCCTTGAGGGTATGCGCAAGAGAACGAATACGAAAATGCAACAAATTTTTATTTAATAAATGGTTTCCATCTTGCCTTTCACCACAATGACATTGATCATCTTCAGCCAAACCCTATTTAAATAGGTTTGCGTTTTGTCTGCGCGGTACCACCTCGTATTCTATTTAGTGTTCTCCAGGATGAATAACTCAGGTGACAGCCTACTGGAAGTCATTCTGCTGCCTGGTTATTATCAGCTCTCCACATTCGGAGTCTTTCTACGTGGTTCGGATTCTTTAGTTCCTCCACTCTAATACTGTATAGCACTTTAATGGGTGGCGCTCATCATGAATTGTCTTCCATCTTTCCTTTGTCACTGCCACGTCTCTTCTGATTTCTGGTGGTTCCATGCAAGCAAGTTGGCATAATTTGGATAGGGGCGTTGATCTTAAACAGCCAGTTACTGCTCTGCATGCCTCATTTAAAGCAACGTTAACTTTCTTCGCATGCACGGAACGGCTCTAAGCCGAACATGCGTACACTCCTATAGAGTAACAAAGAGACAAAGGCGATGTTTGTAATATTAATATAACATCGTTCAAACGTTCCCCACGGCATTTTGGCATCGATCCGAATGATCCAATAACTCTGTCGCATAGATTCGATCAAATTCGAGCGATAGCATTGATAATGTTGACTTAAACGCATTGGGCGATTGCTGAAGTCCCGCGACTTCAGGAAATACCATAAGAAAAAATCCAACGGGGTTAAATCGCACGATCTTGGTGGTCAATTCACATAACCTCTACGAGAGATAAAGCTACCTACATATTGTTCATGCAGAATATACATCGTAGTGTTCACTGTGTGGCATCTAACGTCATTAAACTGGACACGGTGATTTAAACATCAGATTAGACACATGCTACCAAAGCAACATGTCCGTCAATGTCTACCCACTCCCGTTTCAAAGCCCTCCATAATTTAGTGTAAACGCATCAATTTTAAGTTGATAGCGAAAAAAAATCGCTTAAACAACGTAAAATAAAAAATAAACGAATAATCGTTAAAATAATTTCACTTACTTATAGGGTTCGCTTTTATGTTTCCTTTTTTTAGCTTCTTTTTCGGGAAGCACTGTCTCTTTATAAAGCATGCCCCATTCGAAAATTCCTCTAAAATGAGTTCCCTCTTCGTATACAGTACGGTACTCCCAAGTATTATGATCAATTCCGTCGATCACCGGAACGGTCATTGTGGTTCTGTGAGAACATTAATTGTGAAGGTATTCACAGATAATTTTTATATAATACATTACTCAAAAAAAGAAAAAAATATAAATATATATCATAAATTTGGATAAGTTTTATAATGAATGTTTCAGTAAATCGCGAATCGATGTATTTATATTGGTGTGACACAATTAGTCTACATCTTTACGGCGTGTAAGTTATACATTAATAAGAAATAAGTTACTTATAATTATATTCGTAATTATTTTTCTATATATTTAATTGAATTTTAATGAAATCGCTTAATAGCCGACAAACTTTAATTATTCATGGCAAGAAAAAATTAATTTAGAGGTCAATATTGAACATCAAGAAATTGGGCAAAATTAAATTAAAGACTATTAAAGAAAAAAACGATTGGAAACAAAGATGTCGCACTTTAAAGTGAAATTGAGGCGGACACGTCATTAAATGCAAAGATGGTGGGTAGTCGAAGAAACTAATGGAATGCACCTCAGCATATCGGCGGAGAAGGAAATCGAGACTGTATACATATTGGGAAGATGATGTTGGGAAGGAGAGCACTTCATAAAATGGCTCATCATTAATATAATTGGAAACAATTGAGAGAGAGATTTTCTCGGAAGAGCCTAGTATAACGATTTAAAAAAACACAAAAAAGTATTTTAGCTTCATTAATAATGGTATCAATAACATTAATAGTTATATATATAATAATATTAAAATGAAGATAAATAATTATACTAAATAATCATATATATATATATATATATATATATATATATATATATATATATATATATATATATATATATATATAAAATATTTACAGTAGTGGTCAGTTTTTGTTTGAAGTAGGTTTCAGTTCGAACGGAAAAAGGTACAACAATATACCCACGTATCGTTAATCACAAAGGACAGAATTCGACGGATTTTTTGAACTTATAGCTGTGTATTACGAATATGACTGACAGCAAAAATATAAAAAAATTCAAATTAATCTTCCAATAAATGACAGTAAGCACTAATAGAATGCTATTGAGGAGGGTATAGTGTCATAAATTTTTCGAAAAAATAAGTATTAGTTTTATATATTTTTTAAAAGAATATAGTACACAAATACTAAATTACGGATTAAAATTTGGAATCTAATATTCTCTACTATAAAATTTCCCATAGGAGTTTAATGATATTAAAATATATAAATCCGTTTGGTTTTTGTCCGCTCGTGGTATATTTTTTTAACATGAACATGGGTTTTGTAAACGTTTCAACATGTCACAGTTGTCATCTTTTTCCCAAGGGTCAAATATCTTTTTTTTTTTTTTTTTTTTTTTTTTGTGATATCAACATTTGAAACATTTATAAAAACATTGTTTGGTATTTTTTTATCTCCTTTGATTATACACAGACATCAGCGAATTGCGGATTAATCTACTTGTGTTTATTGTCAAAGTTCTACGCGAATTTTTTAATTGAAATTTGAACCTAAAAAAATACGGGGAAAGTTAGATGGGATTAACAATAGTTTAGTTAATTATTACTTGTTTATAATATTATTAAAATAAATTTTTGTTAGATAGGCAGGGGTTTAGACCACGCTTCATACAGTAATCAATAATCGTATTGATATAAATGCAAAAAAAAAAAAACAATCGTATACATCTTTGTACAGGATGACATAGAGAAAACGGACGGGTTTGTTTTTTGAATAACGCAGTTGGTAAGGCTACTACAATTCAAACCGTGTGCTCCACGTTTAGTGTACACACGAAAGATTTGTTTTTGTCCAGATTCAGTTATCATGACATCCTATAACGAGGAGCGCATGTTTTGCGTGGATTCGATGTGAATCGATAACGACAGTGTAAAGAGAGTTTCGAAAAGAATTCAAAGTTGCGCGATTTTTTGGGGGGATTACCTTAAGAGCCGCGTTTACGAAATACGTCCACGAGATCAGGGAGACCTGAAAACTCGGATTTCTGAAGAAATTTCAAAAATTGACCTATATGCTCGAAAAAGTATTCGAAAATTTTGTAAAGATTGAATGAATGTATTGTTGCAAATAATGGTCATCTGAACGATATTTAGCTAATCTCTCGTTTTCCCATTTTTTAAATAAAATTTCATTCAAAAATTTTGATCGAGTAATTTTTGAGTTATTAAAAAAACACCAAAACCGTCCGTCTTCTCTCGGTCACCCCATATAAAATGAAATAATTATCGATAAGAAAAAGTATTATTATTTTTTGGGGGGAAAAAATTACCGATTTCGATAGATGGGGGCTAAAAGCGGTGGTAACCAATTATACCCGACTTCGCAATGGGCGTCCAGGAACAATATAACTTCCCCTCGTGCCTCAGCAGCACCTCTCGAACGTGTGCGAATTAATCCTTCTCTAGCCTTATTTCTCAATAATCTCACTTTATCACCGAATTTTCTTATATACTCGTCTAGACGCGATTTTAAATGCCCTGTAAAAATAAATAAACCCATAGAACACATCACGCGATAATAATGAAAGATTTATACGATAAAGTAGTCGTATTAAAATATATACGGAGAAAAAAGGTTTTCATCTAAATACTTTTTCCCTTTCCGTTAATACATATTTCTAAATCGCCGATCATATTTTATACCTTTATCACTGAAATCGTCCACCAACAACACTTCTTCCAAGAACTGAGGAGGTGTTCTATCAATCACGCTGTGTACCGTCCTTAAAAGTGAAGACCAACCTTCATTATGAAATACGACGACGACGCTAGTTGTCGGTAAATCATCAGGATAGTTCCAGTGTTTACATCTTTTATGAAAAACAACAAAATTAATTAACGTTCAATTTGTCAAAAACAACGGTAAAGCGTTAAAGTTTATATTTAATAAACTCTCTCGTCGACCATGTACACGGTGTAGGGTACCAGTGATGCTTACATTGATCATTAGGTATTCAATGTTATCAGTACTTATGCTCACTATACCTGGCCAGTGTACGTAGGCTAGGGAGGTGGTATCAACCAAGCCTAAATTAGTAGGGATAATATATATACATCGACGTTGACTCTTTTTCATTGGGAAACGAGTTAATAAAAATACGACAGTACGTTATCAATGTCAATTGTGGTTAAAAGACCGGTGTGATAAAAAAATAATAATATCAAGCTAAAAAGATAGAAAGAAAAATTACTTGAATCAGAGAGCAGACAAAATGGTTATAGATACGGTGAAACGAATCGTAAAGCTGGAATGGGCGTAGACTAACATATTCTGCGGTGGTTCCCATTAAATACTAAAAGGAAAAGAGCAGCAATAATACGGTTAGTGCGTTGACGTTGCGAAAATTGCAGAGATCAACTGAATCCGAATAGGGCAGAATAGAAATCATTGTAAATATATAGGACACACCTATAAGCAGCAGCTGGTTGAAAAGGGCATAACGTAATAACGTATGTAAATACATTCTTAAAGCACGGCAAAAATTAAATAAGTCATTGTTTACTTTAATTCAGTCGTTAAGAAAGTGAAACATTCGGGAAGCTGTGAGTCGTATCACTTTTTAAAGTTGGAAATTTAGAACAAAAATTTTTTGATTTATACGATGTCTGTTCGTAATAACATCAAATTATATACTTCACGAAACTATTTTTTTTTACTTCCATTATATATATATATATATATATATATATATATATATATATATATATCACTCGGTGTATCAGTCCTTGGACTGGTTCCACCTTATCGTTCAAACCCTCCATTTTGTCCGTTCTGCTGTTAATTTTTTCAGTTTAATGTAGCTCTTAATGTCCGCTTCTTTCTCGATTGTGTCCATCAGTATCTTTCTTGGTCTTCCTTTCGGCCTGCACCGCTGAGTATTTTTCCTTCTATATCATTCAATAGGCCATCATGTCTTAATACCGTGCCCTATACATTTCATGCTTCTTTTTTTAATAGTTTTCAAAAGTGACATTTCTTCTTTTACTCGGTTAAATACTTCTTCATTTATGGACCAACGAAATTTTCAGCATGTATCGGCAGCAGCACGTTCCAAAAACCACAATTTTCTGTAAATCTCTTTTGTTTAAAGTCTATGTGTACCGTACTATTATCTATATATACGACTTAATAATACGTTTTCCTAATCTTATAGACAGCGTGTTCCGCGTTATTACATGATATTTTATTTTAAACGCCTCTTGTATTTGTATTTATATATATATATCGGAATATTACGCCACATATAGCGGATATTTCTTAATATAAATATGTATATGTCTTCAATTTAATTCGCGTGTAAGTACAAAATATTTCGAAAAATATAGAACGCTACATATATTATATACATCATCATCATCACTATTCGTTGTCGAACATCTTGACTAGCATATTGTACGTTATTTTTCCATACAAAATAGTCTAGTATTTAAAGCGATAATTATACGCAATTACATATACATACATATATATATACACACACATATATATATAAACCATTATCTTGATATAATTTGCTACATACTCTTCCATTCGCAAATCGGGAATAGATCTATTTAGTGCAATTTCATCCGAACAGACAATATTCATGCCGAACTCGGAAATCGCGTGAGAAGCGATATTTTCTTTACCAGCACTTAAAATATGAGATTTTCCACCTTCGCCTGGTTTATCTAAAACAGGCTCTGGAGTAGGCTCAAAATTTCCCAATTCTTTCATTAATACGGGATACTGAAATCAACATTATTATTTATTAATAAACTTAATAAGTTGAAAATGGCAAATCGTACTTTTGAACACTATATAATGGTAATGATGATGATAATCACAATATTTGTATATCTAATTTCAGATGTCGTTACTATGGCTAGTCAGAAAACTAGTTTACAATTTTTTCCAGTTTCTCGATCCTCGGTCTTATGCACAATTTCTATTGTATAATTTTATCAAATGTAAGTGTGATCAACGAAACTTATGGAAAGTCTTCCTCTAATCCTATTGATTTTTGTTCTTCGAATAATTTGTTTCTCAATACTATTGGCGCTATATTGTTATTATTAACAATTACTGTTGTAGAATAGAATCAGGATTTTCATAAAATTTTCATCATTCTTCTATAAATCATCATTTCAAAGGAATTTATTTTGCGTCGTGACGATGCCCCTTTAGCGTCCATGATTCTGATCCATGTATCGCTGCAAGAAATAATAATGTATTTTCGTATATTATAGTCATTCCATGATTATTCGTATTTCAAGGAGCGGGAGATAGAAACGTAAATAAAAAATTTAATTAAATTACAAATATTAATTCCATAGCATGTATTAGTTTCCTTCGTATAATAAAATGTAATTTTACACTTTATTAATTTAAGACAATTTGTTTTTCAAATATATATATAATAATAATAATAATAATAATAATACTCTAGGAAGATGTTGAACTCAATACCGTTAATATTATTGAAGTACCAAATTATTTTTAAAAAATAATTTATTTTTCCCGGAAGACGAGCATCAGTTAACAGTTTATTACAAAGTTTCCGTCATAAAATAGCAATAAAAATTTGAATGTTACCAAATTGCACTGTACATATAATATGGACTACTCTGCTGACTCGAAAGAATTTGTCGACATTTAAAACATCGCAAGTCAAAGTCCAAGTGTAGATGCTTTGTAAAAGTCTATTATAAACATTTTAGAACAAATATAGTTTTAAATTTAATTTTATTATCGGTTGATAGAAATTATGTGAATATTTTTCTACGAACTTTTTCCGCAAGCTCAGTTGTTCAATGCTGACAATTTCGAAAATGAAATGCTTCACAATTGATCAATAAATATATTTTATCATTAGCGAGTAATTAACGATGTGAGAAACGGTTAGGAAATACGCAGTTCGGATTCAGAAATGGCATGGGCACACGTGGAACCCTATTCGCTGTTCATTTACTTATACAACGCTGTCGAGATGTAAATATTAATGTATACGTGTGTGCCATAGATTACCGTAAGGCATTTGATTGCGTAAAACACGAAAAATTAATGGATATTTTAAAATCTATTCCTATATATGGAAAAGACCTACGGATAATAAGCCGTCTCTATTAGAAACAAACAGCTAGGACACAAATTGGAAACATAACATCAGAAGATATAGAAATCAAAAAAGGAGTTGGACACGGCTGCGTATTGTCTCCTTTGCTTTTTAATTTATATGCGGAGGAAATATTTAGAGAAGCTTTTGATGAAAATAATGGGAAAATCTAATTAATAATATAAGATATGCGGATGACTGTCTGATTATAGCCAACAATCAAGAAGAACAACGAAGAATGATGAATAAACTTGTAAAACATAATGTAAAGATTACGGATTAAATATCAACAGTTTCAAAACAAAAGTAATTGTGTTCTCCAAGAAACCGATACAATGTATGATAAAAATAGATAGGACAGAACTTGAGCAAGTCAAAACTATGAAATATCTCGGTACCCTCCTTAATGATAGTTGCAACTCTAAAAAAGAAATCAGATCGCGTATAGAGCAATCAAGAGCAATGCTCATTAAAATGAAAAACCTGCTCACCAAAAGGCAATTAAGTCTCGGATTACGTATTAGAATGCTAAAATGCTACGTCTTCTCAATCCTTTACGGAAGTGAGGGTTGGGCGCTCGATGCTACCTTGGAAAGAAGGAAAAAGGTCTTTGAATTATATTCGTAACGACGCATGCTAAAAATTTCGTGGACACTAAAAATTACTAACAAAAAAGTTCTTAATAGAATGCAATTGAAGCGCCCGGAATTATTAAATTTGATTAAAGAAAGAAAAATACGATATTTGGGCCACATCATGAAACAGCATAAATACGAAATTCTGCGTCTCATTATGGAAGAAAAGATCTCAGGCAAAAGATTAAAAGGCCGTCTTCAAAACTCGTGGTCAAAGGATTTTCATCGTTGGTTCCACCATTCGCCTGTTGAAATGTTCAGGTCTGCCATGTCAAGAAAATACATCGCCATGTTGACAGCTAACCTTCGTGACGCAATAAAGAAGAGAAAGAAGCGAGTACTTATAACTTAAGAACCTAGTCGTACCTCGATATTAATCAATCATTTGGTTTACGTCTTATTATAGAATTGCTCCGTTGGTAACAATGAAATGTCTTAACAGTATAGAGTAAAGATACAATTCGAAACAAGTATTCGAATGTGCACAAATACTTATAACAAATAAATTTGTAATTTTCTTTCAACAGGTTAGCAAGATTACAACATGCATTGAAATAATTTAGCGGTAGGTCAATAGTTCGAAAGACGTGATAGATTTCGATCATCACACAGAAAAATAGGAATAATTTGCATACATGGGTAAAATCTTCAAAGTCTCACAACAGTCTACTTACATGATCAATTTTTGCAGTCGCATATAATCATTCCATGAAATACCCATTATTCCTCTATAGTAGAAAGTATAGTAAATCCGTCTGGTTATAATTAATTTTTATACGCAATCAGTTCTCTCTCTATCTTTCTACACACACACACACACACACACACACACACACATATATATATATAAATATGCTAACTGACACGACCTCATTGCCAATTATAACATAATAGATTAATGCTATACTAAATTGTTCAGTTTAATTACTATACATTTAAATAAAAATAATATATTTATGAGTACTTATAAATGTTAGATTTGCTGATGATGTTGCAGTTATCGCTAGTTCTCGAGAAAGACTGACAAAATTAATTCAAGATACACACAGCCACGTAAACAATTTTGGAATTCAAATAAAAACTAGATATATGAATATATTTAAAAAGAATCAGGAAAAATATGAAGAAATTACAATTGAAGGAAAAAAGATAAACTTGGGAAGTTGGATTTCTGAAAAAACAAACTCGGATATTTAAGTTAGAAGATATAGCAGGGAAGGCATTCCTGAAACTCAAAGGTCTATTATGTTTTCATGGCATTAGTATGGAATTAAAATTGTGATTGGTGAGATGTTATATATGGGCTGCAGAAACATATGCGGCTGAAACATGGACGCAAACGGCATCCACGATTGAAGCATTTGAAATGTAGATTTATCGGCGGCTTTTAAAGATTAACTAAACGGAGAAAGTAACCAATGCGGAGGTGCAGGAACTGTTAACCATAATTAAAGAAGAAAGATTTCATATCAGTCATATGATGAGAGAGCATAAATACGAACTAATACAGCTAATAATATTACAAGGAAAAATAGCACGAAAGCGCGGCAGATCAAGATATCTCAGTTAGATAATATAAAAGTTGGACAGGTATCAAAAGTATAAGAGAAATAACGGACGCAACACACAACAGAGCAGTATTAAACACAATAGTCGCCAAAGTTCACTAAGGGGACAAGGCAAAACAAGAAACAAGAAGTGAAAACAGATTTTCTAAGTTCAACCCGCGAATAGACAATGTCTGGCCTCTCAAGATTTGTTAATTGTCATTGTAAATGCCAAACGAACAAGGAAATAAAGTAACTTGAATGATATTGTAGCATTTGATGGTATGATTGGGATACTTGATAACGGGGTGATTTCTCCTTTAAACTTTCGAGTCAAATTGGTAATGCACAACACAGAATTCCACGTATTATAATAGTTTTGTATAAAAAAAATACAAAATAAATCTTATCATAATGAGAATAAAATAACACAAAAAACTAAACACACGCGTTTTTTATATCGCATTTATGTGAAGCATATGAAATAAATTAGAGCATAAAAAATATTCGAAATTAAAATACAGCACCATCTATTGAAAACTTGTAGAATTTAAAAGTGAATTCAACCCTTTCTCTGTGAAAAAAAAAACAGCATTAAATTCGTAATAAAAAAAAAACGTAGTTACTAATAGAGATAAAAACTATCCTAAAGTTGAATCAAACAATAGATACCTATAAAAGTTTATTGAAATCGGTTTAGTGGTTTCGGAGATTAGCATGAACGAACATCGTGACTCGAGATTTTATATATATATATATATATATGCTGCAGTGGTATAATTGCTAGATAGTTTGACTCTCACCTTAATAGAGGTTTGATCCTAGCTCGTGGCATAAAGTTTTTCATAATATAAAATAATACAAAAATTAATTATCACAGAAAAGGCAGTTTCAACATTTCTCCCTATAACAGCACATGCCCGTACATTTTTATAACGCCCATTCTGTACATAAAAATAACATATAACAAGCTAGTTAGTCACGATGTTTGGCAACGAATAACACGACCATGATGATGATGAATACATAGTATCAAACTCTTATACGTATTCTGTTATCGACTAAGATCAACAAAAGAAAACTAGTGAAATAAGACGGCTATTAACATAAGTATTTATACGAATGAACGTGTTTTTTTTTTTTTTTAATTATGTAGTCTGAGTAAATGGATACGGCATGCTCTTCATTGAAGAGCAACCAGATGAGAAATGGGATCGTGGTCGTGTATCTGTAAAATGGACAATAGAATTTACGGAGAAAAGCTTCAGCGATAAGTGGCGTAAACTACTTAAAATAGCAGCATGTTTGTCACGATGTCTTTGCTAGGGATAGTACACGTCGGAAAGAGACGAGTTTAACGATAAAGCGTGATAATAGATCACAATTCGTTAGAACGTCAAGTGAATACTAGTTTGGTTTTTTTTTTTGGCCTCTTTCAAACAAATTTGACCAATTTTAAAGGTATCATAGATTAGAATTTAAATATTGTTATCGGAAACTAATTTAAAAATGTAGTACAAATAATTATATAGGTATACGATTATCACGTAAATGTAAATACAAACATTGTAGGGGATAAAACATAAGACATATTATTAGGAAGAGGAGTATGAAGTGAGGTAAGTTGTTGGTGGAGTATCCTGTAAGAGGCTGTGTAGTAGGATCATTTAAAAATACGATCAACATCTGCAATAGTGTATGAATCGGAAGGATCAGAACAGTACGGCGAAGGAATAATGTTCATTTTTAATAAGGAGGCAGGAAGACGATTCTTACCTAAACGTAGCCGGCAGATAGTGGTGATGAAAATAAGAGGTGAGAAATATTTGGCTGTAATGACTTAAAATGGAAAGCTGTTAGACCCTAAAGAAGCCCAATGTTCTTTATGAGATGTTTTTATGGTAGCAAACAGATTTAAATAAGTTACACAAGGAATAAATAACCCAATATTATCAGAAGAATAGGGAAGTTCTATATGAATTGACTCGTTATTTTAAAACAACACATGTTTGGTAAAACTGTAATGGAAAAATTATTAAAAATATGTATAATAATTTAAAGTACGTATCTTAAAGTCAAATAAATAAATAAATATTTAGTTAGAAGTACTGTTGGTCATTAATCCTTTTAGTCACGATGTCCACTACACGGTACATGAAATTTTAATGCTAACAAAATTGTTTATATTCTGGTTAATGTGAAATGTCCCAAATTTAAAAGTATTGATATAAGTACATTGAAAATTATATACAGTTCACCTAAGAATAATAAACACACGTATGAAATTTATAATTTTTTGTCAAAGTTTATAATGTATCACTGAAAAGGTTAATTTTGAGAGCGAAATAAAAAATAGCAATTACATAGATTAAAATATGGGAAATAATGACTAATTTATTTAAAAGTAAGTTAATATATATCGTTTACTTACGGTACTTATTCTCAGTCTCGATTGTGGAAAGAATTGAATATCTTTTTTTAAAATTATATTTTCTGATTTGTAAAACAACAGGTAGATCATTAATAGTGCTATGCTACATCCCAATGCAGTTCTCAGCATTCTTTGTTTTTTAAACATCATTAGTTTCAATCTAAATCTGTGATGCATGTTGAATGGCAAATTTTCACCTTAAAATATACATATCCGAATTTTATTATCCGAACTTTAAATTATATATGCAAGTGTACATGTGTGTGTGTATATTGTACTAGATGAAGGAAATACAGCACATATAAAAAGTATAGAAAACGCATACAATATCGAAAAGAAAAATTAATCACAGAATGGTAGGGAAAATTCATAAGGCATGAAAAAAAGTTTTATCACAATGTTATAATCAATATTATATAATTGTTAAAATCAAATCTTACTTGATTTACATCGTTGATTACATTTTAAAGATGATTTTTCAACGAACAAGTTTTTCTTGTATCGATTCATTTTAAAATTAAAATACATGTAAGACGTTAATAATTACGTTATCGAACAGCGAACGATACGACTATTCAAAACATACACGTATGTAACTAGTGAAGAAATAAGGAAGTTTAAAACTATAATACTGCATATTTGTATTCGATGTCAACGGACCATAACATAAACATTTAAAGTATTAAGTCAATAATAACGTGTATCTGACAAATGTATATATGAAAAAATCAACTAACCATTCTCAAAATAATAAAGGATGCCCATTTAATAAGCATTAATACATATATATATATACTGGAAACAATAAATTAGTAGGTTCTTATGATCACAAAAACTTACTTCCCGGCTTTTGAGTTTAATCACCTTTTCCTGCTCTTATTGTTCAACTATTGTAACGCCTGCTATAGTTTAAAATTGTAAACTACAAATATTACATCCCAATAGCTAATATATACATTTATCAGAACAATACAAACTTACATCAAATTTGAATGTTTACGTTTAATGATCACATGATTTGTTTACTTTCACGTAATGAGCAGTCACTTTTTTATCAAATATGTATAACTGGTTTTCATCCCAAAAAATTTCTAACTTTTTCAAAAATTACGAAGTTAATTATGGAATTTTTTATGAAAACCTATTACAAGATATATAAAGACTGAAAAAGTCGAATAAATTACACAATTAAAAAATTAATAATAAAATAACAGTTGTCTCTAATATTCTAATAAAAAATAATAAAAATATATTAATGATTTTAAAAAATTGGTTTATTTTTAAAATATCGATAGTTATATTGGTAATTTTACTATCGATATTTAAAACATCTATTTTGTTGAAGTTTAATAATTTTTGAATTTGCTATCAAAAATATTATCGGCACTCGGCACTTCGGCAGTGATAATACGTGATTTTATTGTTTTGTTTACTAATTTTGTACGTTGTGTTTTTAAGAAACGATTGTGTAAAGAGTTACTGGTTTAGTTAGTTAAATAAGATCTGTATCTTAAACTTATTAATGACCGGAAATGTTTTTTAAAGAATATAATTTTATTAATGTTGCTACTTGATACTAATGAAATTATTTTTCCGGTGGTTGTGTTTTGAAACATTAAGTGCGTTTATAATATTTAGATAATGACGCAAAGTATTTCGGAGGTGAAATATTCTTATACTGATTTTTTTATCGGGGTTGGATTAGCTGTCAGTTCAAGTTTATTTATCGGTAAGTTGATCGCCATTTTTTTAATATTAACTTTTGTTTTATAAAACTATTCGCCTTATTTCACAACGTCGGTACAACATATTTTATTGAAAAATGCGATAATATAACGAAGAATTTTAAAACAGAAATGAGCAACTATAATATTTTTTGAAAGTTAGTAATACATTGTGTACCTAACAATTGTTTAAATTTGAATTTTTATAAAAATTTTTTCATTTTTTACGATCCATAATGTTACAACTCAGTTTTCAGGACGTCAGTTTTTTTTTTCTAAATTAAAATAAAAATATTATCTGGATTATCCATAACGTTTATGATTACATCGATTGTTAGCTGATTAATTGTCTTTATTCTTTCCACGATGAGTAATTTTAGTACTTATTTTGTCATTATATATAGAAAATTTTTAAGTTTCAAAAGTTTATTTTCATATTAAATTCCTACAAATGACGATAGACAAGGATGATATAAATTATTCGATAATATACTTTATACGGATGTTAAAAATATTTTGAAAATAGTGTGTGTTACATTAAAATTATGCTCTTTTGTTTTTTTTTTTTTTTTTAAAAAAAACATTTCCCTTAGAAATCAAAAAAATTACATAGGTTTTTTCAGTTAACCTTGTGCTATATTTGTGAAATTTGATTTATGTATAAAACTTAAATTTGTAAAAATTAATCATTGTTATTAATCGATTCATTTGTGTCAAATACGTGTAAGCCAATATTTATTTGGAACTGTAATGAAAACATAGAATAAAAGCTTAGTTACACTAACATTCATTAAAGAACAAGACTTTTTTCTTCGAGTGCTTTTAAGATGTACTTAACAACTCGATGAACCTGGTGGATTGTTGAATGATGGCTACGAAAACCAAACTGATAGTCAGGTAACTGGGCTTCCACCAGTGGCTTAAGTCTTTTCAAAATAAGTTTTTCAAGTAATTTTGATAGAACTGGCAGCAGTGATATTGACCGTTTAGACTTCACATCTTCTGCTGATTTATCAAGTTTCTTCAACATGATGATTTGGGTCGTTTTAAAAAAAGTCGGTATATACTGAAGTCGAAGACAGGCAATTAAAAAGATGTGTAATTAGTACAACCGCTTTTTTTGGATTGATATATCAATCTCAATAGCTATTTCCATTGGTGTAATATATCCAATTGGTTGGCCAAATTTACATTCCATTGCCGTGTCAATGTTTGATGAGATTTCATACGGTTGAAACACACTGGCTAAGTGCTGTGCAAAAAGCTCACACTTTTCTTCAACCCTACGGACCCATCTCCACGATCATCTTTTAGCCGTGCAATTTGGATCAGAGGTCGCTTAAATTTGCGAGTTGCACGTCAGAGGGAGTAATCTTTATATTCATTCGGACTCAAATTTTCCAAAAAGTTATCAAACGTTCTTTTCTTGATTTCTTTTATTAGCGATGTAGCTTATTGCTAATACGGTTAAAGATATTTTTATCTTCAGGTTTTTTTGTTCTGTGCCAGTTACGCTTTGCTTGTCTTCGCTCTTTGATTTGCCGCCTGATCTCCAGTGGATAACATTTTTCTTGTGTAGTATTGTTAACGACTGGTGTTGCTGCAATCATTGATTCACGGATTATATCCACATAGCATTGAAGTTCCAGTTCCTGTTTTATTTTGAGATTTACTTTTAAATCTATACGGGAATTCAGTTCAGATCTAAACTGATCCCAGTTTGTATTTTTATTAGTCAACATCCGCCGTTTTTGCTTTCGTATTACAGTGTTGCTAAGTGAGAGTAACACATGTTCAGATGTAAGTTAATTCTTGACTTCCATATTATTTGCTGAGACATTTTTGATTATGTAAAAATCTATTATATGTGGAATTTTGCTGAAATTAGAAGGCTAGTATGTTGGTTTTCTGGATGATTGAACTTCACATAATTCAGTACATATAGTTTTAAATAGATTATTTCCCTTGCTTGTTATTAAGTGAGAGCCCCAAGGTGTATGCTTTGCATTAAAATCACTTCCAAGAATGAATCTATTTCCTAAGTGTTAAAGAATTTCAGTAAATTGTTCTTTCCTGATATGTCTTGGTGGGCAGTATGCTGCACCTATGCGTAGATCTGCATTATTATGATTAATCGTGATGTTAGTTAATTGTATGTAGCGCAAATTTCTTCATTAACGGAATGTTTAATTAAAATAGATGTTCCAGCGTGACGTTTATAAGTTGGATCTGTCTTGCATTTGGGATGTGGCATCTGATACAATTCGTAGTCATTGATTTTTAAATATGATTTATGGTTAAAGTGTGTCTCCATAACGAGGGCAATGTCAATAGACTTATGCCTAAGAAAAACCTTCAGTTCATTTCGACGTTCTGCAAGACCATATTTTTGGACTTTTGCTTTTTCTTTCTGCCATTTATTTCAGCAGTTTGATTTTTTTTTTTTGCTTCCAACTGCATGATTCTAGTGTTCATATTCTGAAGCAAATTCCAGATATCATCAATTGTATGTTTTGTTTTTGTAACCTGTTCTTGACCTAGTGACTTCGGTTGGAAATGCATTTTTGACTGTATGGTTTCAAATCTAGAGTTTGCATTTGGGGCGAGGGTTATTTTTGGCATAATCTGTTTTACTACTTTGGAGATAGCAAGATTTTCAAAAGAGTTTCTCTCTTGTACTCTTTATACTACTGTCTTTTTTTTTTTTTGTTTAGTCTTGGCTTACCTTATTTTGATATATAGGACATCCTTTCCAGTTTGATATATGTGCGCCACCACAATTGGCATACTTACATTGAACTTCGTTTGGTTTGCGACAAGTGTTTGAAGCATGTCCCATGGCACACTTTACACATTTTGCTTGTCGTGCACAAAATGCTTTAGTATGTCCGAATTGCTGACAATTCTTGCATTGTGCAATTGCATCTGGTTTATCGGGATTTTAGTACCTAATAGGTATTTAATATTTATGATTCCTTTATTGGTTTCATTAGGTTCTATTTCTACAAAGAACAATGAGGCAGGTACTTTAATGACTTCTTTTAAAATGTTACCATTTGGTAATGTTTTTTTTTATAACTCGCTTAAGTACGATGTTTGCAATATGTCTAGGACCTTCATTGGCTAAAGCTAGCTCAATATCTTTAATATTTGTGGTGGGATGTAAGTACCTAATAACCGCTTTATATGTGTTTTTATTTTTAATTTGACACGTGTAGAACTCAATATTTTTCAAATTGTGACCATCGTCTTTTCAACGTTCATTCAATTTTCTGACAATTTGACGATACATTTCTTCATTTGGATAAAAAATTTGGATATCATTATTTCCAAGTGTCTGAAGTGTATGGGCCTCACAACCTAGTTGTCTAATAAAGTTTTTAAGGTCAGTAATGCTCTGAATATTACTAACAAATATTGGTAGCATTTTCGACACTTTAGTTTTGTCTTGTCAAAATACAGAAAAGATCTTACCAGCATTAAAAACATTCGTTCCATCAATTATTGATTGAAAATATCATATTAGCACGATTACTAAATAATTCGAACACTAATAATGTTATCATCAATGAACAATTTGTTTTTAGATCCGGTCACTCTACCATGCATCAGATTGCGAAAATTGTAGATCACATTACTGATAACTCTAACATTAAAAAGTGTACAGGATTGTTGTTGGTTGATGTTGAAAAAGTGTAATTCTCAATACTGTTAAAATAGTGATTTACTTCGTGTAGCTTTCGTTCAAACAGCTCTATACGCCGATAATTTAGCACTATGCTGTGAGTTCTACAGACCAGTAATCATACGTATTCGTTTACAGAAGGATGATACTATCTTTTACAAATATTAGAAACGCTAGAATCTGCGATTCTACATACATAAGACAAACTATACTATTAAAAGAAGATCTCCGAAATCAGTACCTAATATTCTTAATGATGCATGTATTCCTTGGTTCAAATAATTAAGATACTTAGGGGTTACTTTGGACTCTCGACAAACCTTCACCAGTCACATAAATCGGGCTGTAGGTAGTGCAAAGAAAAGCGTCCGGAAGCTTTCACCCATATTTCATCGGGGGTCATATGTTAATACTGTCAACAAAAAGTGATTTAGACCACTATAATTTGACCAACGTTAACATATACATGTTCATTGGGTTTCAATCTCCGACAATACTTACAAAATATGTGTTTCTAGTTTTAGGACGCTGCAAATCTTATATAAAATCAGTGTTTAGAATACAAATTAAACATATCTCGTGATACCATAATAGCCATGTTACATCTCTCTTATATAGAGTGACCAAGAGAAGACGGACGGTTTTATTGTTTTTTGAATAACTTAAAAACTACTCCACCAAAATTTTTGAATTAAATTTTATTTAAAAAATAGAAAAGCGAGAGATTAGCTTACAATTATTTGTGGAACCACAATATCGTTCAGATGACCATCATTTGCAACAATACATTCATTCAGTCTTTACAAAATTTTCGAAGACTTTTTCGAGCATATGTCGCCGAATTTTTGAAATTTCTTCAGAAATTCGAGTTTGCAGGTCTTTCAGATCTCGTGGACGTCTTTCATAAACGTCTTAGGATATCCCCACAAATGCGTAACTTTGAATTCTTTTCGAAACTTTTTGCACTGTCGTGATCGATTCACGCTGAAACGCGCACTACTTCTCGTTATAGGATGCTATAATAACTGAAACTGATCAAAAACGAATCTCTCGTGTGTATACCCAACCGCATTATTTAAAAAACAAAACCATCCGTCCTTATTTGAGTTACCCTGTATTAAATACTATTATCTGTTGTATACATAGCAACTAGTTGATAACACCAATTGTAAATATAAGTTCAAGCAACTCATGTTCATGTATACCGAGTACAAACACCGTCGTATTAAACGTAATTTGCTTTAATCGTAATCGATAATTCGTCTTATTTTTATTTTACATAATTATTTAAGTATTCTTTCCTTATAACTACATGTTGAAGTAAGTTTATTATTTTGTATTTTACTGATTGCGTTTTATTTTTAATACTGTGTAAATAATTATGTAGATACATTGTAATTAGGCAAATTATACTTTTTATTTTATATCAACTGTTCTCAGTTGAATTTCGATTTTCCTAGGATGCAAAGGTGAAACTTTTATAAAAAAAAAAATACCTTTCTTCACTGCCAGCGACAATAAGTAGTTACCGCTTGAAGTCGTTTTCATTATACGATTTCGTGTAATTAATCATTTTTCCGTTTTAATAAATATATAGCCAAGATTATTAGTCTTGGTACTAACTACGCTCACCAGAGTTGCGAAATATCGTTATTTATTACGGTTCATCTGCTGTCGTCCCAACCTAATAGACCTGCCACATCTGTTCAATCTATGAAGACGTTTCTACATTGTACTTTTCTATACCTTAGTATTTTTTCTTCGCTAATCTTCACCCATTTTGGTTAGCTGCTTTTTTAAGGTATATCTTGAAAGTTCTTTGTTGCTTATTCACTTCAAACTACCGCTATTATTATTAATTCGTATTAAATCTTCTTCTTCATTCTCCATTAAGAAGATGCGATCAACTTGGCTACAATCTTTTTCGACATGGCAGTCCGGAGTAATTGGTTAAAACGAACAGCCAAACCGGCGTCGTAGGACTCACATCCATGAATTTTGTGGACGGCCCACTGATCTCTTGCCGGCGATTTTGCCTTGTATAATTTCATACTTAGGTCCTCTCAGAAAAATGTCGCAGCTTCCTTTTTTGAATATAGATTAACAATTCAGGGTGCTTTTATTTACTTTATTTGGAACTTCTTTATTACTGACTTTTTAAAAAATTTTAATATCCGATTAAATCTAGATTAATTAATTCATTCGATTTTCAGGATCAAGTTTTATAATAAAGAAAAAAGCTCTTATAAGAGTTACCGATAATACCGGCAATGCTCGAGCTGGCGCAGGTGGTTTCGGTTATTTACGTGATTGGCTATGGTGGGCCGGACTTATTACAAGTAAGTGTTTTTATTGTGGATTTAATTATTATTAAATAACCTTTATATTAAGATATTAATAACTTTAAACGTTCGCACATATATTTTAATTAATGATAAATGAAAGTAGTGCATACAAAGTACGTCTATAGTTTGCAAGTTGATCGGGATAATAATATATCTGCTTTTGATTGTGTCCGTGGGATTACATTTTGTGTTAGATAACGTTGGATAACCGACTTATGGTTATAAATTAGCGAGTTAAAGAAAAAAACAATCTGTCATAGTCGCGATGTATCGTAAGAACAAATAGTGGTTTTACTTACTCATAATTTTAGTTTCTTTCACGGTGCCCTAAATTAGATCGCTATTCGTCATAAAGTCCATAAAGTTGATATCTGCTTCACAAGAGGTTGGTCGATAAAATGTGTGAAAACTTTGCGTTCCTTAGTGTCAGTTAAAACTAAATTTACTGCGGCAAGCAAATATACCTCAGGTAGATTCTGTAAAATATTTTGGATTTAGTATCGATAGAAAACTCACCTGGAGAATCAAAATCACAAACAAAATGAATGAACTCTAGTGAAAATTTTGTAAACTCTACTAGCTAATTGATCATTAATCTCGAATCATCGTCGAAATTTGAACTACTGATCTATTCGAACCAGTTTAGGCATATGGAATTTACCTGTGGGAGTGTGTGTCAGAATTGAACATCGAAATAATATAGCGTTTACAGTCCCAAGCTACATGGTACGTGGACATTTTATACAAAATAATTAAATGTAAATTTCCTCTTTATTTAATTACATTAATTAGTAGTTATTTACGCAATAGAACTTTTTACGTAACTGTTGGCGATTCAGTCTCTTCAATTAAAACGTGTTTAGGGGGTGTTCCGCAAGGAAGTGTGTTGGACCCTTTCTTTTCACATGATATTTATATGATTTTCCACCGAATGCACCAGTGGCACTCTATACTATGTGGCTATTTTTTGTAGTTCATTTAGACCAGCTTATCCAGAACAGACTCACGTATTCTCAGATATTATAATAAGTGTTAAATCGGTATCAATTCTTCGAAAACTGAAGCAATTTTCTTTACACGCAGACGACCAAAATTGCCGAATAATCTGATGGTGTCGGGAAACAGCATATTTGTTTCCACGTACCCCATGTTTCATAGAAAGACATTCCTTAATACACATAATAAACTTATTATTTATAAAACACTAACATGTTCGGTATTTACATACGCTTGTCCTGTATGGTGTTCGATATCGAACGCTAGTTATAATAAATTGCAGCTCATCCAGAACAGGTGAAAATAATACCGAAATTATCTCGTGTTAAGGAATACATTCTTAACATATCGCGTAAACTTTTTGATGATTGTCGTATACAAGATAATAAATTTATCTCGTTAATAGGTGATTACGATTCCAGGCAGCTAATGTTTATGTATACAAAATATAAGCATAGATGTATTAAATATAATTTATTGTAATGAGCTATTCGTTTATTAATTAATATTGTTCTAATTATTAGTGTGATGTTATATTATTTTCATATTTAATCTTAAAATTAAACGGTGAATGGGTAAAAACCGATATAGAAAATCAAAAACACATTCGCTTTACACATTTACGTTTTCAACCCGTACAACGATGAATTTGACAGGGGTCACGCTCGAAATGTTATTGACTTTCTACAGTCCCCTTTTGAGTTGTCACTTTCAACACAACATATGTCTGCTAGAGATGTACAATGTAAAATCGCTAAATTAGCTAACCGGAAACCATAAGACAAGCACATGATAACTGGTGATATATTAAAAAAAAAAATTTCCACCTAGATCGATGTACCTACTAACTTACATTTTCAATTCCATGCTTCATACAAGTTATTATCCACAATTTGGAAACAAAATCAGTTATTATCATTATATTAAAACCTCAAGGAAATACTGCTCTTCCTACCTCTTACAGAACAATTAGCTAGCTGAGCACTGTATCTAAGGTTTTCGAAATGCTAATACAAGATCGATCTTGAAAATAGCTATGCAGGAAAAATTAATCCCTGACCATCAATTTGGTTTTCGCAAAAACCATTTAATGGTACACCAAATATACAGGATTACAGATCGTATATCTTCTGCCTTCGGGAAACAGCAGTACTGCATTGGGCTTTTCCAGGATATTGAAATAGCTTTTGATCGTGTATGTCATCTTGGACTCTTATTTAATTTTTGTATATATGTTTTGTTATTCATAATATTACCATATAGAATTTGTATAACATTAATAAACGTTTTTTGTTTACCGTAAGGGTAAATAACAAAGTTTTTTGCTAATTTTAATAAATAATTTGTGTGGAATTTTGCTTTTATTTTGATTTTTAATATTACGGTGATCATTTTGTGTTTGAAGAATATACAGCGTTTTATTAATTTCAATACAAAATTAACAATAATGGTAAGTACATTTTTATTTCACTAAGTTCAGAATTTGATAAAATTAGTATTACTGTAATATTAAAAATAAAAATAAAAACGTAATTGCAAACTAAAAAAAAAAATCAAAATTTACTTATTATTATAAATTATTTATTAAAATTAGTAAAAAACTTTATATTATTTATTCTTTAAACATAAAACAATCATTGTGTTAACAAAAAAAAAAAAAAAAGTAAAGAAATACCGAGGAATGATGAAAATACTGAAAAATTGTCTTTACACGATCAATAATACTGTCAGTATACTAATAAACAAATACTGACCGCCTTAATACTGAAGAACGCAGATCAAAAAATCCGGATCACTTCAGTATTTTTCATCAGTACATTAGTATTTTATTTTACATTACATGATAAGTAATATTGACAATATTTATAAATACTGTCAGTATTATTGACCTTGTACGGTCCGCTTCAGGATTGGACACGCTATAACCGCAGTGATTCATAGAAATAATTACTCTATTAGTTGTTTGCTTTTCTATATAACTATTTCATATATTTTCCTTCTTTCTCCCTCTCAGTAGATCATTCATGTTTATCTGTTTTGCTCACTGTTAAGAGTGATCAACATTTCATGCTATATCTTAGGAATAAGTTAATTTGTTACTATACTAACTTATTAGTTCTGCCAAAGGTTGTCAGTTAATGCTGACTGAAATGGTGTTAATAAAAAAAAAAGTTTACGCCGATATCCTCGAGGTTATTTAAAATTGTTAGGAAGCAATGATTCTATATTATTTTCTGTAAAATTACTTTGACTAGTAGAAGACCAAATAGGTAAATAATATAATAGTTTATATAAAGTATTTTTTTTTTTTGTACATGAAAAATTTTTCTACGAAATACTTAACTTTTAAGTATAATTGTAAATAATGTCTATCTTTATTATGGTTGTACAGAAATGTGGTTTACATAACATTACGTACACTTATCGATGTACCGTCGTAAATTATATTTCATCGTTGACTTTACCTGATCGGGTTTTTTTACGTGTTACGAGGTGACTTGTAGTAAATTAATACCTGTACACGTAAGTCGAATAACCGGTAAATTATATATGTATATATAAACTCCACCTTGTTTTACATGTTCATTTGGCTTCTTATAAAATCCCTGTAGAGTAATTCGATATTTACCCAAAATGAAAAATAATATCCATGAAATTCCTTTATCGTGATGTATCCGACGAATCTTATAGGTTCTTTATGTTTATACTTATTATATTACTTTAGGAGAGCCCATACTGCTTCAAAAAAAATAAAAGAAATGTTAAATCGAGTCATATTTGAGACGTATACGTACAATAAGGAATTGAATTTACTTTTTTTTTTTACTGATGTAGGATATCTTACGATTTTTTTTCTAGTTAGCTCCAGATAAAGTGAGAGATTTTCGCCACAAACGTTTCTGTTTTTTAAAACTAATTTTTTTTGTAATGTTTCCAGAGTAATCTGATAGTTACCAATATTCCTGCTTTCGACCGCGTTGAAGAAGGTGTGCATAGTTTTGAGAAAAGAGTTAATTGTTTTCATATTGTATCCTATTTATTTTTCCATGTTAATCTTCAATATTAGAGATGATACAAGATGGGGAAAAATTAATTTGTATATTTATTCAAACTTTTTTCTGGAATGTGTAATAATTTGTTTTTTGTACCATATAATATTATCTGTAATATACTTCTCTCTTTCTCTCTATCCACATATACATATATATGTATATATATATATATATATATATATATATATATATATATATATATATATATATATAAAAACACGAGGAGCTCCTTATGTACAAACTACTGATAAGACTATCAGATATAGTCCTACTTCGTATTATGTTTTTAGAGTAAATCGTATAAATTAAATAATTTGTATTTTACTTATATAATATACTTTATACTAAATTATTTTGTTTCAACAAACTTCAAATAATATATTATTTAAAACTTATTTCATTGTCACATTTGGGTACACATTAAAATATACATATTTAAATGCGATAATTTTACTAAAAAAATTAGAATAAAAATTAGTCGCTTAATGATCGAATATAAAGTGCAATACACGCAAATTATAATATTCGTTACCTGTTAAAATGGCACGGAATAAAGCACGTGTAGGAATTTGCGGACTTGTGAGAATTATCCTCTGGCTGGCTCTTGAGCCTGAGCCGACCGTCAGTGGTTAATTACTCCCATTGTATTTTCAGTGTGTTATTGAATGATGCGATATATATATAACTCCCATTGTATTTTCAGTGTGTTCTTGAATGATGCGATATATATATATAATAATTTACTAAAAAAACGTTACCGCTTTAATTAATTTTCATAATTTTTTCCCCGGATCTAACCAAAGACAATATCGAAACAGTATGACATAGCAATTAACTGGAACGAAACTAGCAAATACAATAATAAAACAAAACTTTGTAAAATTATCACATTACCGAGATGAAATGGACGACTAGGGTGTAATACAATTTAAAAATCTTCCAAATACTACAAATTCATGAACGACATCATTCAAACGATGATTGGTGAACGAAAAAAACTAATGAAATAGTATTCTTGTTATCTTGAAAAAGGAGAAAAGCGGGACCCTATACACGTTAGGACGACGATGTCAAAAAATTTTTGGGAATAGAAGAGCCCTGCATAGAATGACTCATTATCAATATAATTGGAAACAGTTGGGAGATGCCTTCGTTTGGAAAGGCCTCATATCGCATGTAGGCGCTACTACTTAACTATAAATATTTTTGTTGTACAGTAGTATGGCAATTAATAAAAAGACATTTTAACTTCAATAATATCAATAACATTAATAGCAGTGCAATAGTAGTATTAAAATGTAGATAAATAGTTATACTAAATAAATGTTATTCATTTATTCACACACACATATATATATATATATATATATATATATATATATATATATATATATATATATATAAATACTGACGATACACCATATCTGTATTTACGTATGCTGTTTCAATCTTATTTCGTTTAGTGTGATAAGATCCTTTGAATTTATATATATAAATAGTTATAGTAAATAAAGTTAATTCATTTATTTTTATATATACATATATGTATATTCACGAAACAAAATTTACGTATGCTATTTCAATCTTATTTCGTTCGGTGCGATAAGATCATTTGAATTTATATATAATATTCGTTATAATTTAAATAATTTTTGTTCACGTTTATTCTGTTTTAATTCGCCGGTAAAATATGTGGTCACTAGTGTTTGTGTAATAAGCTAACTATATATGACAGTTTCCGATGTATTGCTATAGTACGATCTATTTTAATATATTTCTTCCTTTCCCTAACTGTATATGCTTCACAAACATACCCCCCGTATGTATAATATATACCTTTGTTTTGCTTTTTTTACTCTGTGTCTGTGTGTGTGTGTGGGTGTGTGGCTGTTAACCAGTCGAAGTTAATATTTGTTGAAATGTTAACTCGCGTTAATAAGCAATTTTCATTTAATAATTATTCGTCCTGTTTTAATATTGCCGAGATCCTATCGTTTTACCATTTGGCTCTTGCAACTGATTTAAAATCACCGTTACATAATTATACTGAATCTTCACAGGTATACAAAAATTACTGATATGCACTCACAATTAAACATCTTGTATCTATGTTCTTGTATAAAATTATCGAAAAAGTTTAGAATACATCAAAATAAATTAATTTAATAGGTAATTAAGGATATACTAAGACTCTCCATGCATTATACTAGGTACAAACATCGTAGAATTAAGCATACTCATTTAATTTCGCGTCTATGTCAATTAATTATTTTGCGTAGTTAATACGGTATGTGTGCATTTGTGTTCATAGGTATGTACACGTGTATGTGTATATATGTGCATATGTATCTCGTATATTTTTGTGGTTTTTTTACCGTATTTTATTTATTTTCTTGAAGGTTTTTGTTGATTTTTTCCTGTAGCCTAACATTTGTTTCACTAAATTTTCTAGTAATACTATTTAAGTTAACTTTTAAAGTATAAGATACTTAACTTTATGAACGTTGTTATGCATGTCTCATACGTCTCGTTATGAAATAAAGCTTCTTTCTTCTTTTTCTCTTTATCTTTTTAGTAATATTGCAATAGCTATCGGACCTTTACCAGTCGTTTCTGTTTAAAAGTTGCCATAATAATATGAAGGACGAAAATGTTTGAACGACGATAATAGGTCAACTTATGTCAACTGATAACGTACACACACACACATATATATATATATATATATATATATATATATATATATATATATATATATATGAATATATTTTCACATAAATTGTTTGGAGCATTCTTTCAGTCTGTCGCGTGTATGCGAGATAATTTTATATACGCGTTATTTTTTTTTTTTCAATTACCACAAGTATTTTAAAACTATGAATTAATTTTTGTTAATGATCTGTAACATATTCCGCCATCAGGGGTTGTAAGATGACCAAATTTACGAATTTTGCTATGGTCATATTTAAACGAAGTGAATAAAAATACTGTTTTATCTTATCGCGATACATTTAATAAACAAAGTTCACTAATTTCATCGACTACATCATCACTACAGCATCATCGGATTTTTGAAATTTTTGTTTTAATACGCTATTTGAATTCCAATGAAATAAAAATACTTTGATATCTTATCGCGATACATTTAATATTATATCATTATAACAAATCTTTTGTTTAACGCAGTATGTAAATTCCAGCCAGTGAAAAAATTGAACTGCGTTTATGAAATTTTACGCTATAAAAGTATTTCTATTTTATTTTGTTTTAATTCAAATATGTATCGCCGAAAGAGTAATACAAAAATAATTTTCGATATAGTAATAACTAAAAATGAATGGAAATAAAAAGTTCGAATTATCGAGTCGGGTTGTTCCTCGTTGGATACGTGAAGTTTTTATAATAATAAATTTGTGTATTTTCATAAACAGGAATGTTCGAAACGATTTAATTCTAAAAATGTTTATAACAAATTAATAATTACTCAGCATTATCTAAAAGTTATTAAAAGCAATGTAGTATGATATTAAAATAAACAACAAAAAAGAATTTAAAATCACTCAAATTTTTCATTTAGAAAAATCACTGAGCTTTTCGGCTGTGAGAACCATTATCAAGTAACGATTAAAAATATCAGATTGTTATATTAATACTATTTCTTATGTTGCAAATTTTTGTGTATTGCAATCTTAAATTAATATCTTTTCATTTTATATGTTTTATCTTTTAAATATTTACTTGATTATTGCTTAACAGTCGAAAAGCTTTGCGATTTTTCATAAAGAAAAGTTTTAGTGATTTTAACTTCTTTTTTGTTGTTTATTTTAATAAAAAAATCATTACATTCCACATACTTCAAATTAGTATGATATTACATCTTAAATAGAGCATACACTATATTGCTAAAGACTAGCGCCCTTTTTGCCGACCAGACATCTGCTTATGACACTGTATGAAGAGAAGGTTTAGTTTTAAAAGTAATGAAAGTGGTTTCATGCAACAAGTTCATACATTTATTGGATGAAATGATAACAAATCGTGTCTTCAATAAGTAATGAAAGCAGTCGGCCTAAAAGAAAATAATAGCCAGCCGCAATGGTCTATCTTGGCAACCCCTATTGTTTAATTTATACATCAGCGACATGAAGCTGAATCCCTATGCGGATGATATTGCGCTTGCGTACCAAAATGAATCCGTGAATAAATGTAACGAAGTATAAACAAAATTCTTAGAAATCCTGAACAAATATTTTCAGTCGTAGAAATTAATGTTAAACCTGCACAGAACGGAATCATCGTTATTTCATCTTACAACGCAGATGGTAAAGTCCGAACTTAACGTTACATTGCAAAATAATAAAATTAGTTTTAACACCAAGCCAAAATATCTTGACGCTATACTTGAATAGAACGCTAACATACAGACCGCATATTGAGAATCTAACACACAAACTAATGACAAGGGTGAAATTGTTAAGGGAAGTTGCCAGGTACAGGATGATGGGGAGCAGACGCAAATGTGTTTAGAACAACTCTAGCGCTCCCCCAACTTATGTTAGTAGCTTCAGATGAGTTTAATTTATATATATTATATATATATATATATATATATATATATATATATATATATATATAAAGATACAATTTTAACCTATTAAATTAAGTATGCATCAAATTTAACAAATTAGCTTAATCTAACAAAATCTAATCCTAATAATCAAGCATATGGGTTTAAAGTCAATGTACTATCGACCATAACTTTTGACAGTCTTTTATTTTATACGCGGATGTACATAATCATATAACTAGATCTACTGAGTGGTGTCGCTTAAGACGCCTGATGTCTTGTCTGGTATCGAGTAATTGGATTGCTTTCACGTTGACATGTTGCTGCAGCCGCTTTTGTTGCGTATCTTCCAATCCTCGTTTACGAATGGAATTTGCACATCATCATTTCTATAATAGCGATACGCGTCGACTTGTACTCTTAATATTGCATTTTTTCTGGACTGGATCTTTGCTCTGTTAGACATACTGACACAGCCGCATAACTACAGGCCATAGGTCCATATTGGCTTTATAATCTGCCGATTCAGCAGGCATTTGTACCCTACGTCCAGCTGCGAGTTTTTTTCCGATAAGCCAATAAAGTTGTTCTTTTCTTTATATGCTTGTTTTACATTCTGGCGTGTATTTCCCATGTCAGGCGAAGTTTAATTAAGTGGATACTTGTGTAGAACCATTTTATACATAATATCGCGATGCGAAGATGTCTTGAATGATTTAGCCGCGTTAAATAATATCAAGCCTGTGAAAATATCAGCCATATGTTCATCTCGGCTATTTGATACGTAGTGAAACGAGCAAGTCGGAAATCAAATCTGCTCATTGGATAGAGAAAATTGTTCTAATTACAGAGTATGTCTAGAATAATTTTTTTCCTGCTATGCTTGCTTAATAGGCTGATAGGTTTAATATTGTTAGTTAAAGAAGAATCTAGCCATTTTAGGATCCTGATAAGTTTGACCGTTTTCCAGTGGGACGGGTCGCATTAATTAATTTTTTTTGTAAGTAAAACAGTGGCTTTACGATGAAATTTTTCGTAATTAGGGAGAGGATATGATGTCCGGGAGGATATTTATTTTTTATCAATTTTTTCGTTAATATTGTCGGGCGCGATTAACGAGGCAAGCTGAGAGTGTGTTGAAGAATTTATATATTTGTGTATACACGATATTAATTTTTGTATAGTAGATAAACTAAAATTACGGTCATGTAAAGTAATACAATGCGAAGAACTCTACTTTCTCTGAATCCGTGTATAAACATTATAAAGCTGCGGAAATACTTCATTTTATAACGAGTGTGTACTGCTTGCAAACCATCTTTAGACTGTTATCTTTTACACACAGTTTGAACAAGATTTTAATGAGTATATTTCAGACGGTGTTTTTTTCTTTAGCAAACATTGTTTTAGCAGTGAACTAATAACAACATCGGAGATTGTCTTGTGTTATTTACAGCGCTGAAATCATTAACTATTTAGTATCATTATTATTACAAGTAATATGCTTATTATAGTGATTATTAATACGATTATAATTACGGATTATAGCTAACTTTGTTCTGTCGTTAATCCTAATGATAATTCGGATGCGGAAGAAAACAGATAAAGCTTTACTTCATTTCTAATATTACGGTCTTTTCATTATGTATATACGTCATTAATATATACTATTCGATTATCATGCATGTTAAATTAAATTTTAATATATGAGTTAATGTAAACAAAAAATAAGTTAACATCACTAAAATTTTTCTTTATCAAAAATCACAAAGCTTTTCTGCTATTAGGCTGTTATCTAGTGAATATTTAAAAAGATTGAAAAATATTAATTTAAGATTACAATTCACAAAAACTGAGAAAAGAGCAGTATTAATAAAATAATCTGACCAAATTTGTATAGCTGTTAAGGTAACTTTCGGGATGCTTGACATCTTGTAAATTTTTCAACGTGAAATAAATCTTATTCTACTCATATATATATATAGATGAAGTAACAAAACCCTTAGTATTGGGTGTTTCTGTTATTTTCAAAAACGAAAACGTTTGTTTCTAGAAAAAAGTATTTGCAAAAAACAGATTTTTTTAAATGACAGTTTTATATTTTCGACAAACTTCTTCGGTCGATACACACACACACACACTCATATATAATATAGTTAGAAATATACAAAGTGTAATTTGGGTGTAACAGTTTTACGCTTTCTATCGAATCTATTTTTTATGAACGAAGTTTCCGAAATAAACATTTTAAAATTCGAACGACAACGTTATGAAAATTATGCAACTGTGACGCACTTCGTACGATTTGCGTGTAGTACGACATGTCCGAGGTAATTTAGATTTTCTAACGTGATGATAGATGATTTAACTTATTCATTCTAATTATACATGGGAGTAAAAAATGCGTTGTCACGATTAATGTACTTCAATTTCCTGTTGTTTATCTAAATATTTACACGTGGGCCAGACTATCATTCCTTATCGTTAGGTGTAGTAGAATTATAAATTCTATCGGTGGTTAGAATTATTTTTAATTACTATTTTCATTGAAACTCGTGTTAATTCGTAAATTCGTAATTTTTGTTTTGATTGCACGACATATATTTTATTGCAAAATCATTTCAATGTACAGTAAATTAGAATTTATACAAATAAACCGCATCGCATTCATGCGTCTTTCATATGAACATTGGGCACGATTTTTGGTTTTAAACGTTTATGTTAAAACAATTTTTTATTGTTTGTTTCGTAAAGTATATATATATATATATATATATATATAAACTTTTATTTTAAGACGCTCGACTACAACGGTCATTTGCGTCCACGGAAATTAGATATAGTTACGAAATAATTACTTTCTACTACTTATAATACTATTTGCTTAGTTTGACAATTTTATTAAATTGTTTTTTTTTTTAGAAAATATACTACTCCCTGTATTATATTTTCGTGTCCTGTAGTGCTTCATTTATATCTAGTTCAGTTATTGACGTCGGGCATTCTGTAATGATATAATTCTACAATAAGTGCGGTACCTTGACAAATGCGTTAACCTTGTGTGACCGATTCGTAATCGGGCCAGCACTATCTCTTCATGTATGTTCGATCGGTATTACGTCGCCCACTGTTCTTTCGCGGTTTGATTCTTTTTAATTTCTTCAGCGTTAATCTCGACCATGACTCTTGTCGAACAAGATTTATCGCGAATTTTAATTATTTGCTTATCCGTGAACCGGGATTTCCAGTCCGTGGTGTTGGCCTTTGTCATGGCGGGTACAATAAGGTGGTCTATATAGTATAATCAACCGTTGTTATATTCAGGTACCGTCAGAAATGTTTACAACGTAATTCAAACGCTTCGTTATTTTTATTGTGTTTATTTTCTAGGTTGGAATGAAAGGTTTTTGCAATAGTTTGGATGAGTTTTCTTCATACTCAATTCGAAGTAATATTTCAATGTTAACAGGATTCTTCGATCTTTGTGTGTTGTTATATTAGTTTCGGTATGTAGGTTTAAAACTGGACTAGTGCAGAAGACGTTACTGCAAATGCGAAGTGCATGATTTTGAATTACATCTAATTTATGTATCACTTTTGGCGTTGCTGTACCACATACCCATTGAACCGTTGTCTAATAACGATCTAACGTGTGTGCCGTATAGACACAATAGCGGTTTTTTTTTGTTAGAGCCCCACGGTTTATGGTGTATAGGTTTTTATTTTAGTAAATTAAGAACTTTTTTACATCTAGCTTTTATATAATCCACGTGTGCCTTTCAACTTAATTAAAATTACTTTGGTCGGTGTGTCATATAGACCAGTATACGACGTTTTTCAGAGCACACATGTCTTTTACGAGGAGAAACGGATATCTTTTTGAAAGCCCATTCTTCAATTAGTTCGATATTTTGTTGTAGATTGTCGAAAGCCCCTTTAATATCGAATGAAATAACAACAGTCGAGCAACCATCTGAAATATACTGCTCGACCGTTGAAGCTGAAGAATGAATAGCATGCTCAGCTGATAGACCTGAGCGAAAACCAAATTGAAGGTGGTACAAACGTGTTGCGAGCAGCGATCATAATCGCAATACTAAAACATACAAGATCATCAGTAGAAATAAAGATAAATTACGATTTATCATTGGCTTCTAATGTAAAGGTGCTTGGTAGATTTAGTTTTTCGTAATTTGTAATATACACCTGACGGCGGGAAGTAGCTCTGTGACCAAACTCGTCATCAGATGGTTTAGCTCTAAGTATTGAAATGTTTGATTTTTCAGTTCTTGTAATACTCTTTTTTCTATTGATAAAGGAAAAAGTACAGTTAAAATTTCTCACCTCTTGATCGATAACATATGTTGACCTATACAAGACGAACTTCTCACAAAAATCACGAAATTATTTTATTTTCGTTTTTGGCATCGTTTCCTGATGGCACAGTCTGATTGCCACCCGCAATTAAGTCTATGAGCTATTTATCGTAATGTACACTTGCCGCACCTCGGTGCAATATGACGAATTTTATGAAAGCAGATCAGCATGCCTTATAGCGTAATACGGTTCCGAGAAAATATAATAATAAATGGAACGGCATGGCCTGTACACAACACGAACGAAAGTATACATTATTGATTTAACGTGAGGGTAATTTTCTTTGAATACCTCGTAACTTTATTCAAAGACGACCGAAGTGACGTCAGCACTACTTCCGATAAAACTAAACTTGAATAGACTTCTACTAGGAAATTTCCAATTTTTATTACGTTGGAACTGGTTCTGAAAACTATTTAATCGGCCCCAAGATAATAATAATCATATGAAAACTATCCCATTATCCAATAAAAACCGGTTTTATTTGGTATCTGTTCAAGAATGGATTAGGCGTCAGCGTGTTGTCAAATAACTCTCTGCGCTCGTTCAACTATTGTAAAAATAATTAAATACAAACGTGGTAGACTTAAAGCACAGATTTTTATACATTAATTTTAATTTAAAAGTCAATTATACGATTAATTTATGACTAATTTAAAGTTAATTATAACGTTTTCCTCTTTTGTTTAGGTTTTTTTTTTTATATATTAAAGGTTATTTATTAATGAATTTAGTTGTAACACTGCTGTAAAAATTTACTTATTGAAATAAATTTGTTCTGTTCTCTATATAGTTTACGATGATGTGTGTCTCTTTAAATTTTTCATTTCGGTTTTTAACGCGATAAATTTCGGTACTCTATTCGACTTTTTTTTCCATCGTTATCGTAATCCTTCGACAATACATTTTTTAAGATTAATTGTATTTATACTACCGATAACGATGATCTTAAATCATCATCGAACAGAAACAATTTTAAAATCACCGTCGCGATGAGAAAAACAAAATTGGAAAAATTATTGCCGCAGCCCCCTTAATATTTAACAACATGAATAATCTCTACGATAAATCGTTAAATTTAACCATTTCAATGCTACGTCTACCCTATATTAACAGACTCGTTCTTAATAAACGACAAATTATGAAGCAACAGAAATATAGAAGAATGCTCGAGATCTCACGAACTTTTAAAATATCAAACTAGAAAGTCTTAGAAATTGTGATGTTGAAAAAATAAATAACAAGAAAACAAAATATTTTGGACACATTGTTAGAGGACAGCGATACAAGCTCTTATAACTTATAATATAAGGGAAAATTTATGCGGAAAGAAGCATAGGAGAATGCCGAACAAACTAGACCATGAATATAAAAGAGTACACCAATGTCGTTTCAATCCAGGAGCTCGAGCAGCATGTAAAAGAAAGATGGACATAATTTGGCTATTTTAGTCGCGTACGCTCTTGAACAGCATGGTACACAGAAGAAAAATAAGAAGAAAGTAATATTTAAAAGTTAAATTATTAACGGTCCGGAATTTCGATTAATGATTATATTAAAAGCGTATAATCGATTGTAAATAGGAAATTATAATAAACGTAATTTATAAAGTTTACGAAAACATTAAAAATTTATGTCTATTGTTATGAACCACTATAATACGAAATATAATAAAACAAAATAATTATATGTATAATAATAATAAAGTTGATTATGTATATTACAAAGTTCTGAAAAACGAAATGTAATCGCGTTCAAATTTAGCATAAATGTTATAAGATAAAAAGAAATGTTTAACCAATAAAAAATTATATAAGCGCGCCTTTATTTTTTTTTATTTATATCAATCTCTGTGAAGATTATAAACAAAACTACGAATAAAAAAAAGAAAGAGAAAAAATATCAGATAAACAACATACCCCAATGGATAATGTTTTGTTTTAATGATTTATATTTATTCTTCCTCCATTTTATTATGACGTATGTGCATCCCGACATTGACCTTTTTTAAGACGTCTGACAGGGTTTATCTGGAAGATGTATTGTCGAGAGCCTCTATTTATAATTGTCGAAATAATTACTGTTTCCGTATAAGTTAACGTTGATATATTTACATGTAATGAAATTACGCATTAAAATAGTATGAGATTTAAAAGTTTAAAACGAGCAAAATTAATTATAATTGGAAAAATTTTGAATGTAGTGATTTTTTAAAAAGAAACTTTTCGGCTGTTAGCCATTACCAAATGCATATAAACAAAAAGTAAATTATAAAATATATACAAATTTATCATAAATACACCAAAATAGATCTGTTATGATAGATACAAATATCGTAGATTTAATTCAATATAGTATGTATGTGCATTGTATTTATATGTGTATATATGTGCATATATACCTCATCTATTTTTATTTTTTTTATCTTTTTACCATATAGTATTTATTTTCTTGTGGGTTTTTGTTTGTTTTTTCCTGTAACCTAACATTTGTTTCATTCATTTTCCAGATTTAGTACTATTTAAATTAACTGTTAAGATATGAGTACTGTTATGCATGTCTCATTAAATGATGTAACTGACGAAAAACTTTGCAATAAAAAAACTTTTAGTGATTAAACTGTGTTATGATTTTGTTTGGTTTATAAATTATGAAATAAAGCTTTTTTTTTCTTCTTCTTCTTCTTCATGTTGATTGGTAAGCTGTCTGGGTCTAAGTTCATTTGTTTCACTGCTCGGATATAATTTGTATCTATGGTTGATATGATACCTTCAAACTGGTCCGGTGTAACCTCATAACGGTCGGTATTTTGTTCTATTTATTTTTTTGGCTGCTTTGATTATCTCTGATAGATTGGTTTTCTCTTTCGTTGATTTCGGCTTCTTCGGATTAGGTGGATATTTCTCTTCAGTAAATAAAGAGGAAATGGGGGAAAAGTGACTCGTTTGAATGGGGGAATAAATGACTACCATTGTTCATAGATTTTCCTCTTTGGGTTCAACATCAATACTATCTGTAACTGTAGAGCACTTATTGGTCATGAATAGATCTGGATATCGGGTTGCTGGTGACCCCCTGAGCTTTGCATCGGTAGCATATTGAGTCTTCTTCGGCTAAAAATATTCGATACCTGATGTTGTTATGTAATAACTACATGATTAGGTATTAACGTAGCTGAATCTGAGACAAAATAAAATTGCTTTTTGTTAGTTAGAATATGGGCTAGCGTCTACTTAATTCCTCTTCAATTACTTAGGTCGGGATACTAGGGCTAACATGTTGATATGATCAAGCGGCGGATGTTAAGTGTCAGGTTATTAATTGTTATAACTCGATTTTGATGAATAATGTTGTCTATTATTTGCTTCGAAGTGAAAAAGACGCAAAATATTTAATTTTACTTGCGATAGGCTCCTTTCATACGCTGACGGTTGAGAAATTCCCCGATTTTTTTCTACATATTCGACTTTTCTAAACATATCGAACACGCCGTTAATAAAACTCAAGCTTCTTTATTTAAATTATATCCAGTCTTTAATAGGAAATGCTACGTTAATTCTGCAAATAAGCTAATTATCTACAAATGTATCTTAAGACCGATAATGTTGTACCCGTGTCCTGTGTGGTCTTACGCAAGTCACTCTAACTTATCGAAATTGCAAGCCATGCAAAATAAATGTTGCAGAATTATTCTTAAAGCTCCGTTTTATGCTAGAATAGATCGTTTGCACAGAACTTTGAAATTACCATACGTGCATCAAGTAATAAATCAGCAAACCAAAAAAATTTTTTATGATTGTACCCTAAGTGAGTATTCCATTATAAACAATATAGGAGACTACACTCGCACTAGTCTCCAATTAAAATATAAGAAATATAAACATAAAAGAATTAAACATACATTATTATGATGAGTAGCCGGCATTCCCGATGATATATAGTTATTATTTAAGTTTAAGTTTATTTTATGTATATAGTTATTTATTTTCCTATTTATTGCTACTCTGATCGTCTGTTATCGCTTACTATATTTTATGTTATTATTTTATTTTATTATATACTTATTTCATGCAGGTTTTGGTGGTGGTTTTTCCTGCAGTTTATTTGCTTTAAGCTTCGTTTCTTTTGTTTTTATATTTATATATCGCGATACACGGGGAGAATTTTACACTATTTCGGTACGTGTAGACGATATTTGTTGTTTCTTATTTTAAATGTAAAAATATACTTTTTATTTATTTATTTATTTATCCCCGATTTTTTTCTACATATTCGAATAATGCCATCTACAGTACAGTTTACTGTTGCGTCCGTTTTGTCCAGTACTGGTTTTTTGTTTACAACTGCTGCGTAGTTGTGTTTGATGTTCTGTTGAGTTGAACACGATACCAGTATCCGCAACAGCATTATCATGTGTCGAAGGAGTATATATATTTGCATTTGTTCTATTATTGGGTTATTTATCAGGGTTAACGTAGGCTGGCTTTTTTGTTATGGACTCATTAGCTACTTTTGCGGTTTATAGATTTGCTAACATCGAATTTGGAGTCATTTTTTAGATTAGTCAACATAGTAATACGTAGATAAATTACGGCTATATACAAGCGACGGTTTACGTAGAAGTGGAATAACGCCAGTTTAAGCGTTAAGATATAATAAAAAATTTTCCCAATGTTTGAATGGGGGTTCGTTTTTATTTTTAGTTTACATGACCGTTGTTTATTACGAATTTGTTCTTTTAATAATTGTATTAACTAAATCGATTCATTAACGAATTATTTTTCTCGTGTATTTGTTACTTGTTGGTTTTCATTATATATTTTATAATTTTTCAAATATGCATTTGAAATATAAAAATAATAAATTATCCTCTCATGTAACCGTTACTTTTATTTTAAATTACTTAGATATACTTATCTTCCGAATTTCACTTTTCCATTTATTTCTCGCTAGCTGTATGGTTATTTATATCTAAAAAAATTCCTCAAACACACACATTATATATATATATATATATATATATATATATATATATATATATATATATATCATTAGTCATCGTCGTATTGTTCTTTAGTCGTGACTAGTAATTGTTTTACATACAAAGTGGGCAACCATTCAAAGCGTTAACTAGCGCGCACATATGATGTTATATGGAGGGGCGTGTCGCTGCCTTCTTTGTGATAACAGTTATGTAATTATCAAAAACTTCATAAACTTTTATGTCGCCAGTTGGTTTAGAACCTCCGACCGTCGAGCACTCTAGCAACTATGTCACCGCGACAGAATGCAAGTGTGTGTATAATAGAAGTAATTTTGTTGCAAAAAAAAAATGGGTACTAAATTTTGTTTTTATTATTACTGATAAATCTACGACTAGTTATTAAATAAAAACGAGTATAGAATTTTCTTAACAAAGCAATGATATAAAAAAAAAAAGGAATGTTTACGTCTTTTAAGGCAGTTAATACATTTAATCGAATTAATAATATTAATCATTTTCAAATTTATAATAACTTAAGTACTTTTTTTTTTTCCTTAGCGGCGAAAAATTTCTCCAAATTCATATACTTTAGACAGTGAAAAGGAAAATGGTGATTATATAGCTTACGTGAAATACTTGTAATTAAACTGTATAAAGGATTTAAAGATTTATGAAATAAACGGATATCTTGTTTCTCATGCTAATACACTCCTCGTATTTGTAATACCGACCTGCACAAGGATCTCCAGATGCCTGATATAAAAGAAACGTAGTAAACAGTAGTAGATATATGCAGCGACTTCAGCAACATGTCAGTCGACTTGCTGCCAATCTTAAGAGTAATTTCACAGAGTTCAATCGCTATTGAGCAATATTCTGTTGAAACACTTGTAAAATATCAATGCTACTTATTGTCCGGTTAAAGGACAGATCGTACACGAAAAAACATATATATATATACGTAAATTGCTCGGAATGCTACAGTTGCATTTTTATTCACACCTTTTATCTTAATAGTTTCAATCTAGCTTAACTGTTATGTAATTATTGATCATTTGCATGTTTTTCATTTCAGTGGGTATTGGCGAAGCGGCTAATTTCGCTGCTTATGCGTTTGCACCGGCCTCCGTTGTTACACCGTTAGGCGCGTTGAGCGTACTAGTAGCGGCTGTTCTAGCGACGAAGTTCCTGCATGAAAAAATCAACTTGCTCGGAAAAGTACGTTAAACGCCACTGTAATTTTAAATCAATTATTATTATTATGTTGTTTTTTGGTGTTTTTTTTTGCTTAGATCAAGCTGAACTTTTGTGGTCGTTAGATTAAAATTTAAGTATTATATACTAAGTTACAATTTTAAATAATAATATTGCACCTTAAAATAAAAAGAAAAATCAGAAATAATGCTTTATAATCACAGCTTAGTAGGGGGGAAAACGACGAAAAATATCACTTTATTAAAAATATTTGTCTATCATAATTAAATTGAGGACAGTTCAATAGAAGGTAGTATACGGGAGTGACCCATGCGCAACCTACAAATTATAGTAACAAATCTGCGAAATCGAAAGTGTTGCATTTCAAAAATTAATAATATGTACGACTATTATCAAGTTTATAATAGCTAAAGAGTGTTTGTTTTTCGTTTAACAGTGAAAAGTATTTATCACAAATTCCTATACTATAGACAGTATAGACAATGAAACAGTGAATGGTGACTATTCGGCTTAAGTGAAATACTTTGAAGTAATTGAAATGTATATGAAGGATATGAAAACCTATGAAATACAGGAACACTCCATTACTTCTCATGCTTCCGTAAAACATAAACACACATATTAATATATATGTATATCTATACAGCGCAAATGACATAAAAGGAAATCATTTTGAAAGTAGGTCAAATATTTATTTTAAATAACATTAATACAATTCGTAGAGGGAAGCGTGTTGATTTTTTAAGGGAGTTTATGTTTTGTAATATTAGGTTTCTGTTAAAAATATTTGTTTTTAATGCGAAATCATATTCACTATCCTTCCGTTATATATATATATATATATATATATATATATATATATATATATATATATATATATATGCGTATGTGTGTGTGTTTTATAATAACCGATAGGGTGACGTGATGTGATTGTTTTAATTACTCCTGAAAATGTAATTTCGGAAATTTTTTCTTTATATTTCGCATTTAATCAACATTTTATTCCGTATAGTCCGTAAAAATGTTGCATTCTATCAATATCAACATCGTAAAAAAAATGTTGTATTCTATCAATATCAACATCGTTAAAAATGTAGCATTCTGTCAATATCAACTACGAGGCCGAAAACTTTTCTAATCGGTTAACCCATATTTGAACTATGTTTCGATGTACATCCTTCGAATTTTCGATTAAAACAGCGTCGTCTGCACATAGAGGTGTCCGGAGTATAGACGTTTGTATGTGGCGTTCGATTGTATCTAAAAACAGCAGCGATGAGAGTGCCGAGCCTTGATGTACACCTATTTGAATAAACCTCACGTTCGCCTACTGCGCATCTAACCCGGGTTGTTTGTTACATGTTAACATGTTATTTAATGCGTATAATCATTTATATTGCATCGTAATACATATTCAATTCGATACCTACCATAGTCGATAACATTCAACCTAGAAAGTTCGTAATTTCGTATTTCTGCGGTAGAATGCAATATTTATATGGGCACGTAATTTTTGAGTTTGTTGTTAAATGTTTGAAATTTTTAAATTTTGCTAATTTTTTTGTCTCTGTAGGTTGGCTGTTTTCTTTGTATACTCGGCTCGACGATCATTGTTATACACGCGCCTAAAGAAGAAGAAATAGAAAGTTTAGAAAGTTTATTGTATAAACTTCAAGGAACCGGTTAGTTTTATACCAGTCGTAAATTTTGTATATACATATACATATATATATATATATATATATATATATATATAGTATATATATATGTATGTGTGTTTATTTATTTTTGATATTAAAATGTGTAATAAAGTTTCTCATCAGTCAATAATTATATTCTATAATTTAACATAAACTATATAGATTATCGCACCGTTAAAACTAAATAAGCACAATTTAATCATTGTGCCTTGTTTAAAATATTTTATGTTTTAAAATCAGACTCTCTGATTTCACCCTATATCGTTTCTATGTTGTATTTTAATTAAAGCGAAAATTTCAGAAGATAAGATTTTAATTAAAGACCGACCGAAGGTTCGGTTTCGGTTTCGGCCAAATATTAGCCGAAACTTCGGCCGCGCCGAAACTTAGTATAATTATGACTCATTAATTGTCGCGCGTCGTTCGGCTAACTTCCGGTTATAACTTGTGTTTAATTACCAATATACTTATGGTAAAATTGATACTCGTTTATGTAATGAATGGAATGTTTTAACGAACCTCACAGCCTGTTTGAAATTTTTCTGTGAGGCCACATTTGATTTATCATTTGATGGCGCATGCATATCAATAGTAATACCTTTGATATCATTATTAAAGTGCAAGCTACAAGTTCGATCCGAAAAGGAAGATGAGATGCTGACAAATATGAAAAACTCGAATACCAAATTTTCTTTTATAAAAAGGCACTCTTCATTGATGGCTGCGACAATGCTGGACCCAAGATTTAAATCGAAATATCTCAATTCCAATGAAGTGGATGCTGCAATGAGAGAAATAATATCTTTTTTGACAGAGGATGACGACGACGTAGAGGATCCTATACTTTCTGGTGGTGGAGAAAATGTTCCCTCAGTTTCTATAGAATTGGTATTGCCAGCCTCCAACCTACAGCAAGAAATAGAGAGTCTTTGGGATATAAACGATAATATTCCTAAACAGATGCAGGCAACCATATCTGAAGATCAAAAACTGTTTTGGAAAAAATAATTCAATCTTATCTGTCGGAGCCATTATTGCAACGCAATGCTGACATATATTGTTATTGGAACAGTAGTCCATATCCTACCCTGAGAAAAGCCGTTTTAAAGTATCTTTCTGCTCTACCTACTAGTGTTCCCAGCGAGCAGTTGTTTAGTGCCGCTGGACAAATATACGCAGATCGTCGGAGTAACCTGCTTGGCGAAAATGTAGAAAAATTACTTTTCTTAGCGTACAATATAAGACTTTTTAATTACGAATATTAAATCTAATTTCAATTTATTATTTAATGTCAAATTGTGAATATAACATAAATAATAACTATCTTTGTTAAATATTGCAACTATTATTTTTTATTGTATTTTACATGAGTTAATTGTCTGTATTTGTGTATAAAATACACCAAATTTTAATATACAATGGAAAGTTTAATATGTCTAAATAAGTTTCGGTTTCGGCCGAAACTAACACCGAGGCCGAAGATTCGGTTTCGGCTGAAAATCTTGTTTCGGTCGGACACTAATTTTAATTATTTTTTGTATCAAAACTTTTTCTCAAAATTTCATTATTTTTTAAATAAAGTTTATACAGAATGACTGGTTAATATACACGTGTCAGTAGATTGAAACGGGGTGGTCGGTCTGTGTGCACGTTTCCTTCGTATGACTAAAGTGACGAAAAGAAAACGTTAGTTTGTTGCGTTTTGATGAACATTATTAACATTTTTAAATACATCAACGTTTTTTATCATCTAATCAATACGTGCATCATGGATTTTTGTTATGTCTGCAGAAATTAATAGGGTATATAACGTATGAATAGTAATGAAGGTACTTCACACGTAAATATAGAATGTCATTGTTAAGGTCGTTCAAGTACTTCAAGTAGTGAATAAAGTCTCAATTAACGTTTAACACCTTCACGAGGCAACTTATATTTATTTAGGTTTTTATTCTTTCTTTTAAATTGATTTAAATTTAATAACAGTTATTAAAGATGTTTACACTAATTTTTATGAACGTTTAGTAAATGAGAGCAGTAAACTTCATCTTTAGATTTTATTCGTTTTATGTATATATATATATATATATTTTTTTTGGCTTCCATACAGTTTACCCATGTCTGTATATTATGGAATGAATAAGAAAGGGCTACTTATAAATTAGGCAGAGTAAGAAGTAATGTAGGGATGAGTAAAATTAAATAATGATACCAGAATCTAAAATATAGGAGTATAGGGCCGTATATACTTCAGCATTTTGAAGAGCTAAGAGAAATGCAATATTTATGGGAAATGGAACTTTAAGGCTGTGAAGAGCTTGATAAAATGCAACGCGAAAATTACTATGATGGAAACACTCTAGGATAACATGGTTTGCAACAGCCACTAAATGGGTATCCATAGGATGAGAGCAATTAGGAAAAATAATAAGTTTCAACTTGTGTAACGAAGCAGGAAGGCGACTACAGCCGAGTCTCAGTCGACAAATGGTAGTAATAAAACCCCCGCAATTTGATCGTTTCAACTTTAATATTGTAAAACCATGGATTGGAAGGTATGACGGGTTGAATGGATTTATAATGCTTTGCAGTAAATGGATCGGACCACAAATTTTTCCAGTATTCCTTATGCGCATATTTAATGTACGTTAGGAGATCTATAGGAGGAGTATAAAACAAAAAAGTCCCTAATGAAGTAACTAAATGATCAGCTAGATTATTGCCATTGATACCGCTATGCCCGGGGATCCAAACAAATTTAACTCTTACACCGAGAGAGTTTAATCGGTATATGTAATTAGAAATTTTGTAAATAATTGATGGTAAACGAGAGTTGAGCTTGTGAGTGCTGTAATGCCAGCAAACAAATTTTAGAATCGGAGAGGATCAGAATATTAGTAGATGGGCGATTTACAGATACATATCGGAGAGATTGGAGAATAGCTGTAGCTTCTGCAGTAAAAATGGAGCATATTCTATTAAGGGTAAATTTTTTTGAAATGTTGAGAGCGGAGATTACGAATGCAGCTCCGACTGAAAAAGAGCACTTCGAGCCATCAGTGAAAATTAGAAGAGAGTTAGGATAGTTTCTATTAATCAAGGAGTAAAAATTATAATTGGCGGCTAGTAGTGGTAGAACATTGTTCTTAAATGAGGAAAACAGTTGTATGTTGACATTAAGGCTAACGGTATTATACTCGAAAGGAATCGTATAGAAGGGAGACGGGTAGGATGAAGAAGAATATCACTGTACCTGGAAAGATGACCAGAGGAATGACATAATAAAGGACGTCGAAGTATAGAGAAATCGAGAATAGAACATATGAAATTTTTATACAAAAGTAGTAAAATTAGGGGGTCCCCACCTCAAGGAGTATGACTCAGTGCTTTTAAAAGATTTATTCTTTTAAAAGCCTTGGTATAAACTTTTTCCGTAACGTTAAACTGCGATCAAGAATAAAGTACTGATGGTAATGAACAAAGGGTATGAGATTGTTGTTATACACAAGTCCGCGTGAGTCGGTATTGACGGTTCTATATGAGAATATTATCGAAGCACATTTGTTGTGCGAAACAGTAAGACCTAATTTAGACAAAACTTGGACTATGGATCTAAGCGATATATTAAGAGTTTGGATAGCATTATCTAGATTATCGTGAATGACGTAAACTATTATATCGTCCGCGAAAGATAAAATTTTCGCTGTATCTGGAAGGGGTGTATTGAGAAGTTTAAACAATACTATATTAAATAAAATAGGGCTAAGAACGGACCCTTGGGGAATACCTAAGTACACCGTGCGAGTTGTTGGTTTCATATTGGAATGAAAGAAGGTAAGCTGTCTTTTGGTGAATAAGTTACACAATGCTTCTTTAAATGGGGATGGAACATCCAAGTTTATCAGAGACTCGTGTAAGATAGGAATTGAGATGTTATCAAAGGCTTTATTTATGTCTAAAAAACAAGTTATTAAATACTTCTTTGAAATGAAAGATTTGTAAATATCACCTACTATTGCGCACACAGTTTAAAGAGCTAAGATTACTATGGAGAAGCCGTACATTCCAGGTGGAAATAGACGACGATTTTCCAACCACCAGGCTATTCTGTTTTTGAGAATCTTTTCAAAAAATTTTCTTAGGCAAGAGGCCAGAGATATAGGGCGGTAAGATGAAGAATTAGGTAAAGTGGTATGATTTTTTTTATGGGGATAATGATGAATTCTGACCATTCCTCGGGAAATGAAGCAGAGTTTAAAAAATAGTGGAAGCAGTTTAATAATATACGTATGGCAGAAGTTGGCAAATTATTTAATATTTGAAAGGTGATCCCATCAATAACAGGAGAGGATCTTTTATTACGAGATAAAGTGTGTTGGATCTCTGTTAGAGTAATGGGAAAAGAAGGAAAGTGGATGTCCGGATGGCTAGTTATACAATGTGGATTATATGCAAGTTCTGTAATATCTGGGACGTACGATGGTGAAATGGTGTCTACAAAATTATAATAATTTTCAGTATCCATATCAACTGAAGAAGAATTATAGTATGCAGAGTTCACAAATGATTTGGCTTTTTTCCATATGTGAGAAGCAGGTTGCGTACGATTGATAGAAGTAACGAATTGTTTCCAACTCTCCCTTTTACTGGTTAGTAATGCTTGCCTAGTACTTGCTTCCAGGTGTTTATAAGATAAGTAATCGGACATGGTTTTGCTTCTACGAAATTGTTTAAAAGCTACGCTTAATTTGTGTTGAAGCACGACACAATTATAGTTCCACCAATATGGTACATTCAGGTTACCTGAGTGATAAAATCTTTTAGAACACAACGACTTAACGACAACTGCAATAGACTGATAAACTCTTTATATACCGGAATATTAAATGCAGGACTACTTAAAAGCGGCTGGCACCAGGATTCGAGAAAATTAGCGAAATCTAAGCCTCTATTAGTAGGAAGAATCCAGATAAATCGTTTTAGATGTTTATAATTAAATATGGTTGCAGTTGGGTCACCCAGAACAATTTCCGTAGGCAAGTGATCACTTCCTAACAGAATATCCAAATATCCCATTTACTGAAAAGTAGAAGATTATTTGAGACGAGAGATAAATCGAGGGAATTAGAAGAGAAATGTAAGGAGGGTACGGTTGTATGCCGGCCATCATTGATAAGAGCAAGATTTGTAGAGGAAATAATATTTAACAAGCTACGTCCCATTTCATTCACATTACAGGAGCCCCACAGCGGATGGTGTCCGTTGAAATCCCGAGCAATTATTACGAAGGACGAAGCTGGAAAGGAGTTTATAAAATTGATGAAAAGGTTAACATGGAAAATATTGTTGGGCGGACAGTAGAACGCGAAAATATATGTGTATTCCTACTTAAAAACTTAGTACAAATACAAACCGCATTTCAGTTGCTATTAAGGAGAATTGAGTCAAAGGAATAAGTACAATAGCACATATTATCTCTAATTAAAATGGCTGTACCACCATAACCATCTTCTCTGTCGTCCCGGAAACAACGATAACCAGGTAATGAAAAAATGGTATCAGTTGGTAACCAGGTTTCAGAGAGTAAGATAATATCATACGGATTGGAGGCTAAAAAACATTGGAGATTCTCAATTTGTTTTTCTGGATGCTGCAGCCATTCCACTGTAGTATTCTTAAGGATGACATATCAATAATGAATTAAAATTAAAATGTAGTGAAAGTGGATGGATACAGAAAGAAGAAAAAAAAATTACCAGATAAGGTGCTTCTTACCAGATGACACGAAAAACAGTTATGATCTATACATAGTGTAGATGAGCGATAGTGGAATAAAAATGTAAGGCAAAAAAGGGTAAAGACGGAGCTGCATAGGGAATAATACACAAGAAAAACCATGTAGTGTAGGACACGAAAAGAAACCAAAAAATAGGAGAGAAAAAAAATGGGAAATACGATACGAATTAATATAATAAGGTGTTAGAGGAGGAAAGTTTTGATAAGGCGACAAGAGAAATATAAGTTTAATAGTAAATATTGCGGGGAGTTTTTTAATATTATTTGGTAATTTAGTTTTACATGTATCTGAACGAGTGTTATTATTAGAAGAATTTGGAAAAACGAATTTGTTAGTTCTTTTGCTTTAGATTGAGATTTATGATTAGCAGAAGATGAGGATTGAGGAGTAGATGGAATAGAAGCTTTTTTAATGGGGGGGTGACTTTGTATCATCAGAGGGTGGGCCACCAGTAACAATATTTTGGGTAGTAACTGTTAGGGATGGCGATGACGACGTTCTACCAGAAGGAAATGAAAGTAAGGGTTTATAATTTGGATAGGAGGGTGCCACAGGCTGTGAAGGACCTGTATGATTTGGAAGTGATTTACGAAAAAAGTATGACTGAGGGGAAGAATAACGTACTTGACGAGTTTCTATATTGGGGGTGAAGGTATTAGAGCATACCGTTGATTAGAAGAAGATGGGCGTTTTGCTATGTCTGAAAAGGAGAAAGCCTCACTAATGTGTCCTGATTTATTCTTACGGATTGCTTCCGATAATGAAATGTTATCATAAGACATAATTTGTTGGATTTGAAAACGTTCTTTATATATAGGATAAGATTTGTCATTAGCCATATGAGCTCCCATACAGTTAATGCATGAAGGGGCAGAAGTATTTGTATTGAGCAACTGGAGGATAAATGGCTCTCATGGCAAAATGAGCACCTGGGTTTGGATCGACATTGTTGTGCAGTGTGTGAGAATCGCAAGCAATTCGCACACTGTCTTGGCGGCCGAATACTTGGATCTACCTTTAAGCGCAACCGATATAGTGCGTCATACTCTGGTAGAGAATTACCAAGGAATTTAATTTCAACCGTCTGCGTTGGGATTAACGAGCCTTCCGCGCGACGGTGGATACGTCTGATACTTACAACTTGGACAGAGCTTTCTATATTTTCAAAAATTTCTGTGTCTGAAATATTAGTGGGAATACCTCTAATCACGCCAAATCTATACAAAAGAGAACTTGGAATAAAAGCTGATATATTATTTTCTTTGTTGACCTGTTCAACAAAAATATTAGCCTGTTCCAGACTATTAAAGACTGCTTTAATTTTATTAATACCGTTACGTTGGAAATATTCAACGCCGGGATATTTTGCTAATAATTTGCATATGGCCAAAGGATGGTAATTGCCAAGATTACTATTTGCAACTCGAGAAGACGATATAATGGCCCGAATGAACCTTTTTCACATATAGCGAATTAATAATTGAGTTATTAATAATTATTATTATTACTACTATTATTTGAGATGATCGTACTATTACCGTCATTATCATTACTACTACTATGATTATCATTATTAACGTTATCACCACTACCAATACTACTATTACCGCTAATACTAATATTACTATTATTACTACGACTATTACTATAGTTATGAAATAAATTGGGCTTATTATTAATAGTATTATGGCCATCACCATTATTACTATTATTATAAAATTCTTTATTTAAGCTATCGGAACTGACGAACGAGTTATCTATACTTACGGAGACCCCCGTCGCTCGAGTCATTCATCAGCTGGCGAAACGAGTAAAGCTAGTACTATATACAAAAATGAAAACGCGTGGATAAGAAAAAGAAATAAAAAAAAAGAGAAACAAGTCGACACGTGTAACTTGTTAAATAAGAACTATTAACGATTAACAAGCAACACAATAAACAGGACCGATCGAAAATATTACGACGATTGAACCCCCATATATATATATATATATATATATATATATATATATATATATATGTGACAAATGGAAATGTTTCATTTAAGAATTGATAGAAAATGGCGTAGTAATCTATATTTTGAAGTAATTTTGAATTTTGACCTGAAATCTTTGTAGTTTGTGTCGTCGTTAATTTCTTTATAATAACAAGTTGAAGGGGTTTTAATTTCGTTTTCATAATGTTAAAAGTAGATTTTCTGATTTGTAAATTTCTGCGTCGTTTGTGCGATTGTTTTTAGTTTGGTTTGTACTATTTCCGTGATATTTAAAAAACCAAATTAATAAAAAGTAAACTACCCCCTTATTTGCAACTTGCACTTTAAATGTTTGCTATGATTTTATTAATTTGCTGTGTCGTTCTTAATTTTATCTCATTAATGTTTGTCTTTAGATGCGCAGAAACTAAACTGTGTTATATTAGATTAGATCCATGTTTAAAAACGGACATTGCATTTTTTGTTATGACAATTATGTTCCATTCGTATCGATTTATACTTGTTTTCAGTTACGTTTGTGCCTGAGATATTTTTGAAATTAATTTCACAATTTTCACTTGAAACTTCGCTAATACGTTAATTTAAGACGTTTTTTATCCGTTTGCGTTATATTAATTCTCGATATATTTGAACAAAGAGGTTAAAAGATTTTAAAATAGCGTATTGAAACGCGTGCCACGTTTTTATTATCGAAAATGTTTCTCCAAATAATTTTTTCAAAGACCGTTGCACAATTCTTCTTACCAATAGTTGTTGATCTGTGTATAAATATAATCGCAAGCGTATTATCGTGTGTATCTCGCTAACTATAATGCCTATAAACTTACACCATACCACAAATAATAAACCGATTTGAAACGTTTAAAACATTATAATAATAAATTTAAATCGTATTCGATCGCGATTTTATTATTTACTTGTGATACAGTAAATATAATGTTAAAAAGAAAAAATGAAACCAGCTATGTTTCTTTTTAAAACGTTAATTTAAATATTTACAACGTAATGAACGCGTAACTTTTTAAGAAATGGAAAAAGTTTTAAAATAAATTTTAAAACTAATGAAATAAAAGATACACAGCAGCACTCTGCGCATCTACCAGTGATTTGAATTAATACATGCGGATTTTCTATTAACGAGGTTGTCCTGTGTATATATATGGGGTCTATTTTTTATCACGGCCATCCTTTCGATTCTGTTAAAACGAAACACGCCGAATGTATGATGTGTTATACTATAAATTATGAAAAATTATTTCACAATTTTTGTGTGTGTGTGTGTGCATGTGCAAATTTTCAATACACGAGGGTTTTACACATTTCGGCGGAACAACGAAATTCCATACAGCTGGAAATATGTAAAATATACGCGGTTAAAATCGTTAAATAAACATATGTTTTTCTTTAAGTCAGTTACGTAATGATAGCGAATTTTTAAAAAGTAGATAAATATTTCAATTTTTTTAGCGGAGGAGCGTTGATCGGATTGCAGATAAAATTTCTAGGAAAAATTGTGAGATAGTTTTATTATAAATACCGTGGGAGGCATTAGCCGGAAGTTATATTGTGTTTTTTTGTCCGTACTAAGAAATGTGATTAGTAAACAGTTTTGAAGGTAATTTTATTTTTTGCCCTCCTAAATTTTCGTTTATTCACACGGGTAAGTGAATAAATGAATGCAATTAAAATTAATTAGTTCATTTATTCACTAATAACAGATTAAACAGAATATTATATTATACATTACCGATATTACAAAAGCTAAACTGAGGCGACCGTTTGAATTTTTAATAAATTGTCTTGAAAATGAATTTTTCCAAAACTGTTCAACTTTTTTTGTTTCATAATAAACAGAAGTAACACGTAATTTAAAATTATCATACAGACGGAGTTATCCCGGTTATCATTATGTTTTACTATAATTGTCTTTAACAGTAATTTCATTAACGATAAGAAGAATTATGCAATGGTTTTTGAAAAGATTATTTAGAAAAACTTTAAAAACGTCACATGCATTTCAACACTATGTAAAATTGAAAATGTGTAATTAGCAGCGGTATCACAAACGCGCAAGTATGTTCAATTTAAAATTAGATTTAGATGCTCGAACATGCGTTCTCTAACATAATTGTTCAAATATATCGAGAATGAAAATAACGTAGATAACAACTTTGACTTTTAATATTTTGAAAACGAAAGTGGCACAAAGGAAAGTTATAACGACACAATTCAGCACAGACGAAACACAAATTTTGTGGATTCGAAATAAGGGAAAAAATGGACCTATTTTGAGATTTACATACACGTGCGAAGATTAAAATAATAAGTGAACATATGTATAATATTTGCATATATTATAAACTTCTTTAGTTCCTTTTCAGTAAAATTACTTTATATGCGAACATCAATAATTTAAATTAGAGTATTCATTTGATCAAATATTTCTACTAATTTAATGCATGCTCTTTTTAATTACTTATATTCTTTCAGTTTTTATTAAACATGAGTATCCTAATGACTGAAATTATTCTGTTTGAAATAAATTCGCTTGAAACTATTTTCCCCGAATACTGAGCATTAATTGAAGTTATTATTGAGAAATATTTCAATTATATTGCACTGTATAATTTTGCCGTTACACAATAATTGTCAAATTTATTGCTTACATTTTATCCTATTTCCGAATTATGTGTTTTCGTTTAATGTATCTATTGTTTAAACTTTTTATTTTAGTTTTTAACGCAAAACTGAAAACTTTCGAAAAATTTATATATATATATATATATAAAAATTATAAACACGTTTAAGTTAATTAAATTAAATTTATTTTTCGAAGCATCGTTGTTCGGTGGTCTAAAAAATCAGTGCACCTAGTTTAATTTAATATCACTCTCTCTGCATATATGGAGGTCATGGTTTGTCTGTATTCACGTGATCGTATTTAATTAAGCGCTAATAAGCATATTTCTTGTTAACTTGTAGTAGTAGTATAGTATATTTCAATACAAAATTTTATAAATCATGAAGAATTTATAGTATACGTGCGTTTCTTCATAATTTATAAACGGCCATTTTGTTAATAATCGTGTATTTTTATGCAAGTTTTTATTTTGTCTGTAAAATTATATTGTCTTTTTTGTTTTATTGAATATTAGTTATATTTTTCCTTTTTTTTATCCTTTTTTTGTATGTTTTTAATTGTTTTAGGTTTCATCGTGTACTTGATAGTAATGCTATCCGTATGCATAATTGTGGGATTTTACTTGGGTCCTCGATACGGTAATGTGAATGTATTAGTATACTTAACGTTGTGTTCCTTTGTGGGATCATTGACAGTTATGTGTTGTAAAGGATTGGGACTGGGTATAAGGGAGACGATATCAGGTAAAAGAAAAATTCATATATACGTGCGTGTTTACTCTCGTCGGAATTATTTTAATTAATCTTTCTACATTTGAATTTTTGCCATTTTTAAGTAGTTTTTGTATCTAACATACATATATTACATTTTACTTGTATCGCAGGTAGCCGAAACGAACTAACAAACTGGTTAACGTACGTATTTCTACTTCTAGTCATAGTGTGCATTATGATACAGATGAATTATTTAAATAAAGCGCTGGATTTATTCAATACTGGAATAGTTACCCCCGTATACTATGTTATGTTTACAACCTTGGTGCTGATTGCGTCCGCAATTTTGTTTAGAGAATGGCAAAATTTAAGTCCCGAGGTATGAATAAGTAAATTTTTCAAGAAACACACACACACATATATATATATATATATAATCATTTAAAACGATTACTATTTTCTATCGTATTATATACATTAAACGAGAAAAAAAGAAGTTTGAATCAGGAAACTTTTTTTTAATAAAAAGCTCATACAGCGTTTCGGCTGTTAAACCATTGTCAAATGATCATTAAAATGAAATATAAATATATATTAAAAATATAAAATTTAAAGAATAATAATTTATATATACAATGTACAAAAATAACAAAATGAAAAAAAAACAGTATTTATAAAATAAAGCTAATAGTGATGGTGGTAAACAACGCAATCTACAATCAGCAATATAAAACCTATACATAAACATAACACAATAGCGCAGAAAACTAAAAGTAAACAAGAACTTTCGTCTAACATAAAAATGATAAATTTTATAATACATTTCTTAGAACTGATTATTCATCAAAATTTAATCAATTATTTTTATCACATTCTTTTATTATTTCCATTTTATGTAGTAGTTCAGTTTTTTTTTTTTTATAATGTTTTTCTCTATGTAAAATTTTATAATTTTAGTTGAAATAATTTTTCGTTTTTATTCTTTTAATCGATTATTTTTATCTCTGTCTTTCCTTTACATTTTTTTTTACATGTACGTAATGTTTTCTGTATGTAGAATTTTACAATTTCGGTTAATGTTGATTGTTGTGTCCCTAGGAAAGCCTCTAACCTAGGAAAACTTACACTTTATAATAACGAAACGAAGAATAAGAAAGAAACCATTTATAACGTTATTACAAAAATATGAACATACATTTTGTACAACGTAGAACATTTTACAATGTTGCCAAATACACTACAACACTCTCAACAAAAATATTGTTTTTTCTTATATATACTTGAACAAAATAAGTTAAATTAAAATAAATTTAAAGATTAATTAATGTAATCCTTAATTTTTATTTTTGTTTATAAACGTGATCTTCTTGGTATGCTCGATCTCTCCTGATTATCCACCTGATTATCATTGTTCAAGCTTCCAACTTTTTTTTTCTTCTTTTCTTTACTCTCTTCCTCATTTTTCTTCTTTGTTACAGTTCTTGGGCTCTAATTTAATAATTTGATCTTCATGCTTTCTTACTATCTCTCCATTTTCTTTCTGAATATTAACCATTACTTCTCCTTCCTGTTTTCCCACTACACCTTTGGTCCACTTATCTTCTTGTCCATAATTCCTCACTAATACATTATCTCCTTGTTGTAACTGAATCTCTCGTTTCCCAGTAAGATATTTCTTTTCTGTTTCTTCTTTTTGTTGTATTTAATGCTGTAAATCTTGTTCTTAATTGTCTATTCAGGTGGAATATTGTTGGCGGTTTCTTTGTTTTTATGTGATCTGTTGTTCTGTAATCCAATAAATATCTTGATGTTGCTTCTTCCAAACTTGCTCCGGATGCTAACACTTTCTTCAATTTATTTTAAAAATTCCCAACAGCATTTTCGGCTGCACCATTACTCTGTGGGTGATATGGTGCTCCTGTGAGATGCTTGACTGCATTCTTTGATAAAAATTATTTAAATTCATTTGAGACAAACTGTGGACTGTTGTCACTCTACTCCATTTAAAATCATTTCCTTTTTTTAATAATTCATATGAGCGTTTTAGTAATGTTGGCGCATCTGGAATACATTTCACCGCACGAGTAATAAAACCAAGAAACATCTGCACTTCTTTTACATTATTAGGTGTTTTACTTTCAACTATTACTTTAATTTTCTCTGGATCAGAAAATATTCCATTTTCATTCAAAATGTATCTCAAAAATGAAATTTCTTTTTTAAAAAAACTGACATTTGTTACAATTTACAGTTAATCCACATTCTTTTAAACGGTTTAAAACTGCATGTAACTTTTTTAAATGTTAATTTTCAGATTTTCCCACTATTAGAATATCATTTAAATAACAAACAACATTTTCTATACTTAAAAAGATTTTTTCAATTTCACGTTGAAAAATACCCGGCGCTGATGCTATACCATAAAAAAGTCTATTTGGCTCAAACAAGCCTTTACGAGTACTTAGAGTTGAATATTTTCGACATTTTTCGTCAATAATTAATCGTTGATATACATGTGATAAATCGATTTTAGAATAATATTCACCTCCTGCGATTTTAGTAAATAATTCTTCAATATTCGGCACTGGATATCTACCAACGATAATATGTGGATTTAAACTTACCTTATAATCACCACAAATTCTTTTTCACCTTTTGATACAGGAACGATTGGTGTACCGTATTCAGTTGTCTGTACAGTTTTTAAGACTTCTTCTTCCACCAATCGATCAATTTCCTTTCCAATTTTTTCTTTTAACACTAATGGTAATGGCCGAGGTGTGAAAAATTTTGGGTTGGCATTCTCTTTTAATATTATTTCACATTTACTCCATTTATATGTTCTCAATTTATCTAAACTTCTGGATATTCATTAATAATTTTATCAACATTTTGAGCATTATCTGATGTTATATTATTAACGATTAAATCATTTGGTTTTATTTGTAATTCGATTCCCAGAGATTGAATCCAGTCCCTTCCTAAGAGCGGATGACTTCCACCTCTAATGCTTAATTTTTTAGCAGCATTTTTATTTAATCTGGCTTTTACAAAAATATACACTATAGTATTTATAATGTTACCACCGTATGCTTTTTGATAACTATTTGGTCTATTTAAAACTATGTCTTTAAAATGTGTATCGTAAGTTTTTTCATTTATAGCTGAACGTGCAGTACCATTATCTATTTCCATTTTAAAATTAATTCCATTTACTTCAACATTTAAAAACATAGCTTTGGTTACATTATTATCGTCTTGATCTACTTTAAAAAGTGTGTTTAAAAACATATCTTCATCATCTCCAATTATATTACACTATTTTTATTTGTGTTACGCAATTTATTTTCATATTTATACGTTTATTTTGACCACTATTTTTTGTATAGCTTTCGTTTTTATCAGCGTTGTCTTGTTTATGAATATTTTTAACGTTTTTTTTTTTAAAATAAACTTTTTCCAAATGACCTTTACGATTACATATACAATAATATTCTTTGTATCTACAATTTCTAAATACATGATTAGTATAACCACAACAACTGCATTTTGCATTTACTTCATTTCTTGAGTTTATAACCTGTTTACCTCGAATGTAATTTACTTTCTGATAATTTAGTTTCTTATCCATTTCCGAACTTATTCTTGTTCCTTCCCACGCATTTATCATTTCCAACGTTCGTTTATAATCCAGTTCTACTTCTTGAAATAGCTTATTTTTTTAATACTTCCTCTCGAATTCCGTGAACAATTTGATCACGTAATGCTTCTTCTGGCACCTATTTAAAATCACAAGTTTGACTTATCTTTTGCAATTCTATAAAGTCTGCAATTGTTTCATTTTCCAATTATGAAATTTACTACGTTCTGCTGTTATCGTTGGTTGAGGCTTAAGATGATTTTTAATTTTATTCATAAGCGTTTCCATATTGTGTAAAAATTGTGAACTTAGATTTAAATTAATATTTTATGTTTTTATATATTTAATTTTATTTATATATAGCTTGATAATGGCGTAGTTGCCGAAAAGCTTTGCTTAATAAATAAAGTTTAATGATTTTAACTGTTTTTTGTAATCAAGTATAAAAAATCACTACATTCCACAATCTAAAATTTATAAGTTTATTACAAAATTATGAACATACATTTTGTACAACTTACAACATTTTACAGTGTTGCCAAATACACTACATTGATTTTGTTTTAATTTTTTTTTTCAAAATAATGATTTTCGATCACTGTTTTTATATAAATTTTAATGTTCTTTTTGATAATAATTTAATTTATATACTGAATTTTTTAATATATTTCTCTCTTCTACTTTGTTGTTACTAATTGATTACGTTCACTTGGTAATGACTTAGCCGAAAATTTTGTAATTTTTTATTAAAAAAAAAAAATAGCGATTTTAACTCATTCTTGTTGTGTTTTTTTTTTCACATTCCATTCGCTTTTCGAATTATATGCGTTAGATGTGTGTATATAATTTACACTTGATTTCATAATTTAAATGATTGGTTACATTCGTAACGTCCCAGTTTTTTATTCGGTATATTACGTAACAATTACACCTTAGTACGTCCTGTTATATTTGTCACATCAAAATGAGTATTTTATAATTCATTAAAAATTAAATCCGTTCTCATAACACCACGCGTAACTTGATCAGTGCTAATCGAGTGAATTATTGCGAATATCTAAGTACCTTATCGGATCGTAGTTTTTAGTTCGTCATGGATAATATTCTGATTGCCGCGGTATCGATGGTCCTGCAATTCGTGCCTACACAATGCGCGATTTCGTCTATAATTATAAATCGCAGAAATATTTTTTTAACTTATTCAGGACGTGGTCGGGAACATATGCGGTTTCATCGTTATCGTGATAGCCGTCATGTTACTTAATTCGTTCAAAGATATAGATGTCTCAATGCAAGATATGCGTATCGTTTGGACGTCCAAAAGAGATCCGATCAAACACACGATACCGTATCATAGCGACGAAGAATGTAGTCAGATAAAACGTCAAGGGAATTCCTCGTACGGTACACCTCATTTGTAAAAAATTTATATCCTTTAAAAAAACGATCGTATTTGCATTATTTTACATACACGTATATGCGTGTGTTCGTTAAGTTTATACCTATGTTTTACTTTTGTACTTATAAGCGTATTTCATATCTAATTATAAAATGCTTGCAAATTACTGAAAGTAATTATATATATATATATATATATATATATATATATATATATATATATATATATATATATTCATTTGTGTTTACTTGCCAATATCATAAAAAGCGATGAAATAAATAAAGTGGCTAGGAAACACACACACCGACACATACACACATATATTTATATGAATAAGTATAATATGAAGTACATACGAATGGAATAAACAGCAGTGGATAATTGAAAACAATTTGCATTTCCCGTGTATTTTCGCAGTATTTATTTACGTAAGGTTTTAAACATGCTTAAGTACAAATATATATATATAATATATAACTGATAACTACCGAAGAAAATACGAATTATTTATTTTACGTCGGTAGCTAATGATAATTTTTTTACGTAAGTAAAATATACCTAAATTTTTTTGTTTTAAATATAAACATTTTTATGTACGCGTTTAAATGATCTTCAATTTACATCATTTGCGAATTTGTTATAGACTTTGTGGTTGATAATTCGCAATTATTGACGTCGACTCAATTGATGAAAGAACATGATAAATTTGATATTCATAATCATCTAATCATCTTGCTTCATATATATAAATGAATGTTGTTTTCTTAAAATTTAAAGCGTTCAAATTATTCGAGTTGAATAAAAAAAGTTATAGCGACATTCAATAATTAAGAAAAGTATTCCCATTTGCCAATGTGAGGAGATATTGGAACCACTTGGGCGTAAATCTCTTAATATATATATATATATATATATATATATATATATATATATATATACATGTACATACACATACATATAAATTCATCTATTTAGGATAATTAATTAAAATAAACAACGGCTTAGAAAGTGAAATATCCAGAAGAATACAATTAGCATGGATGGCATTTTCAAAGCTTAGAAGCATACTTACGGAAGTTAAATTACCGATAAGCCTGAAAAGGCATGTGTTCGATCAGTGTGTAATGCCAGTTTTAACATATGCTAGTGAAACATGGATATTAACAAAAAAATAAAAGTTAATCAGCGAAAAATGGAAAGGTCTATGCTGGGGATCACTCTGGTGGATAAATGGACGAGAAAGTGCATACGAAAAACAACAAAAGTTAAAGATGCAATAAGTATTATTAAACATAGTAAATGGAGATGGTGCGGACATGTGGTTAGAACCGAAAACCGCTGGATAAGTGCGTCAACATCGTGAAAACTTGAGAGTAAATGAGCCTTAGGACGACCAAATATACGGTGGACAGATGAAATCCAAAATTTCAGGTCAAATTGGCGGGATGAAGCTCAATATCGCGGCGTCTGGGAAAAGTTGGTGAGGCCTTCGTCCAGCAGTGGACTGATAATATGAAGAAGAAGTATATATATATATATATATATATATATATATATATATATATATATATATGTGTGTGTGTGTGTGTAAGTGTGAATTTTCTACTGATTCCTTGTTCGAAATTTAAAAATTTTAAATAGATTTGCAGATTGTAAATTTTTTGTATAAAGTGCAGTCTTACAGAGTATGCACAATATAAAGTTCATCTACATACGTGCTAATGACTTGGTACGATTGCGGGTTAGATTATTTAAGATTAATCGAATAATTAGAATAATTTAATGTTGCCTAGCGTGTATTTAGTAGAATATACCTAATGGTCGGTGGTTTGGATGCGAATGTAAAATTAAAAAGATCTATGTCTGACATCCGTCTAAATTAGAATTAGGTGGACTAAGAAGAAAAAATATCATTGGTTTTCCTAGACTTGGCATTTCCAACAAATTGCTATATCTCGAGAACAATTAGATAGATTATGTGTGTTAGATGCGTGATGATCTGTACTTTCATTCGGTGTATAACTTAATTCCCGGGTGTGTAACCAGGAAAGTCCGTGTATCTTGAAAAAACCTTAAAATTCGAAACTTCCAAATTATTCGGGTATGCTTAAAAAAAAAAAAAAAAACGCTGCCGACGTTAGCAATGTATTACAACTTGCGGAAATTGGGCACGATGAAAAGTCATCTTGTACGTGAAATATCGCGTTAGATGGAAGATATTCTTGCCCATGATAATTATCACATCGATGATCCGGTTGTAAGAATGTATGTAGAAAAAAATATATCGAATAAGTGCCATAGTTTCATAGTTGACGTCGAAAATGTAATTTTACGGATGTACGAACGTTTGTTTATTAACGACGAGTTAGTTGCTTATTTAAATATAACTTTGATACGTCCGATATTTGCGACGAAATGTTGCTAATTATACAATTATAGTTCGTTCATTTGTTACTTTAATCGCCCAATATATATTTAATTAAAGTTCCGTATTAAATATATTAAAGTGTCAGATAAAATATTCAAGAACTACAACAATTTCTTAATATATTAGTGAATATATGTTCCAAATATGGGTTAAAATTAAATATCGCAAAAACAAAATATACAGTTGTATACAAGACTCCATTAAAATCGAATAAATCTCTTACAGTATATGGAAATAACTTAGCGTGACAAATACGAAATATCTAGATTGTAATCTAAACGAAAATTAGGACATAAGTCTAGAAATTAAACATACTATTTGAATAAACCGGAAAAGCATTTTTTTAAACTAAATTATGTAGTAGAAATATAAATTTAAATCTAAAAATAAGAATAATTCGCTGTTATGTTTTCTCAATATTGTTGTACGGTGTTGAAAGCTGGACAATTACCGAGGCAATAGAGAAAAAACTGAATGCTTTCGAGATGTGGCTGTACTGCAGAATACTTCGCATCAGTTGAATAGAAAAAAATACTCAACGCAGAAGTATTAAAGTGAATGGGGAAAAATTTGGAAATTATGAAAACAATTAAAACTCGAAAATTTAAAATATTTTTCCCACGTATTAATTCATTCAACACAATACAGTTTTCCGATATTAATGTTACAAGGAAAACTAAACGGCAAAACATCACCAGGAAGGAAAATAAGATCATCAATGCAGGATTTAACTGACTGATTTAATATCATTTTATTACCAACTTGTTAGCCAACGTTCGATAGCGATCATGGCACTATGGTGATGACGATAATAATTTTAATCCGAATATTAATCGATTAGAACAAGGCAGTGGACAATTTGCACTTATTTGCCTCTAGCATGCACCGTTTGCCTTTGTCCTCCAGCCTCGTCAGGTCACGTCTGTACCCCTTTACCTTTCGAGTTGACAGATTTTATATTACTTTTATTTTTAACTTAAATTTCAGCATTTTATTTTAGAAAATATTGCAACGATACAGATTTCGATTTGAACTTTGCATTTATTTCCTGCTTTGGAAACTAGAATTATTTAAATATTTTTACTCTAGGATTAACTAGCTTTTATTCCTCTTTTTGTGATTGAGCAGAAAAAATGAAAAAAAAAAAACAAACATGAAATTTAGATATTTTGTCATCACCAATTTCGGTGTAAAAGTTAGAGAAGCAAAACAAAACAAAAAAAAGTGTTTATTAAATGCTTAATAAAACGCGAATTCGTTACGCTTTTATTGGTATCGCTTTATTAGTATTTTTTGGTTAATGGTTGCTGTTTATTTTTTCTAAGTAGATTTAGTAACAATGTACATAAAAATGCAATAATATTAAATACGATACAAATCTGTCCTAGACGTAACATTTATTCGTCGTCCTGGAGTTGGGTTATGGTTTTAGTTCTTCTTTTTAATGTACTAATGTAAAGCAGCTTTTTTAAAATTTTAAATTATAATTAATGGAAAATTAAATATGTTATGTATATATATATATATATATATATATATATATATATATATATATATATATATATAGGGTGAAATGATTTCATTTTTAAAAAAGGAGTTTTTCAACAGTTACGCCATCTTCAGGTTATGGAATAACTAATAAGTTAACAATAATAAAATGACATAATAATAATGACAACATGAAAATAAATAAATCTGTATAATTCTATTATTATTATTATTGTTAATTTAGTTTATTATTTTGTTAGTTATGACTCGTTAAGTCGGATATATGGGATGAATGTAGATGGTTTAAAATATAAAGAACATATTATGCCACTCCAGTAGATACCGCGGAACGACGACGCAAAATACTGAGGGGTAAACACATTTGAAACTCACTTAAGTAGGAATCATCATGTTAGACAAAACATAAAGTACGCCAAATGTATAGGTCGTCGACTAAGCTCGACTTGTATAGTAAGCGATTGATTACTAATCGGGATGTTGCCCAAATAAGTCAACCGATCAATTATTCAAACCAGCCAGAATAAAGTTATTCGCACGATACGGGCGCGAAGTGGTGCCAGTGCGCACATTATATATAAGTTACTCTAAAACTAGTCGTATGGTTTCAGCCGTTTTAAACAACGAGTGTCGGATTCGGCGTTTCGACAGTTTTTTTAAATTTTTGGTATCAGTTCAGAAGTAAATATGTGTCGTAAATTTAGAAATGAAGTCTGTTTAATAATTAATTTTTTTTTTTTTTGAACTCATAATCTTTAAATAAATTAATGACATTTCTTATTTTTTTAATTTAAAAGTTTTAACTAATAATAATAAACAATAATAAAGTTCATTATTTTTAATTTTATAGTATAAGGTGAAAATAGCGTAACCGCCGAAATGGCTCGTTATAACTATGTAATAATTAGCGATTATTACTAATAACTGCTTTTTGAAAAAAAAAAAACAAATGAGCATATATATATATATATATATATATATATATATATATATATATATATATATATATATAGTTTTATAGCTGCGCATTTTGCATATGTATATATTATATTATATAAATCCAAAATGTTTGTGTAGCCGGGGAAAGTAAAATATGGTTAATCATTTGCAGGATCTGTCGAATATAAAGATGGTGTCGTATCTTTGTTGAATAATGACGATTGCGTTAACGAATGAGATAGACTCCGCTTCCTGTTTGTAAACTTAGAGCTTGATTCGCTTACGCTTCTTTAAATTGTCAATCCGTTATCGAATTAATCGATAGTTTCATATAATTAATCTCGTATACGTATCGGAATGTATAAACAATTTATAATTTTTTTTTTTTTGTTAAATATTTTATCAATTTTTATAATTTTTTTTTATACCTCGCTTATTTTTTTGCCCCCTAACTGCGTGTTATTTATTAGCTTAATTGCTTACGCTTTAAACTTATTCAATATTTAATATACTTCTTATTATATAAACTTCAATGGCTTGGTTTACATTTATTTCACATCGTTCCTAATGAAATTAATAACATTTTAAAAATACGAATGCCGTCAGTCGAGTATTAAATATTGAGATTAATGTAATAAAGAAATCACGATGAAATTATATATATATATATATATATATATATATATATATATATATATATATATATATAGATGAATAAATACCAAATTAATGAAAACTTACCTTTAGTCCTAAATGTAAAAAATGCTCATCATTTGTTAGAATATTTTCATATTATTATGAAAAGGAAATTAAATTTGAGCCTGCCAGCGCCTGATCAATCCTCTTAATACATGTGTGTTTATATGTGTATTTGTGTATGTATGTGCATGTATGTATATATGGTAAATCTTATTAACACTAATGTTTAATAATATTATAATAATAGTAATAATATATAATGACGATAATACCTTTTTATACAGTGTTCTTAATATTTAAATCTTGTATCTTAATTTATACCTACTTACGCTATATGTAAGCAGCTACTTTTGCGATATAATTTAACTAAAGTGAACCTAATATATAATGTGGCAATTAAGTTTAATTTTGCTATTTTTTCTTATTGTACATATGACATATTGCACGGTAATAGCTGGACTATGTTTTGTCATCCTGGCTGTTGCCCTTAAATATAAGTACACTCGCAAAGGACTTGAAATATGAATTTAGAACTATTATATGTTGATTAAGTATATAATTTATCTTAAGTATTAATTTTTCTGTTCTTTTTTTTTTTAAATAGCCCTTTGCCCCTTTATATACACAAATTATTGTAAATAAATAAATAAATATATAAAAAAAAAGATATATTTGTAGCTTTCAAGTTGACCGTTAATAAATTTCCGCAGTTAATTCTTCAACAAGATCAATCATCCGTATTTTCGGCTTTTTATATTTGAGAAAATATATATTTCAAAGAATGTTTTCAATAGTAATTCTTTCGAATATTTGCAAACACAAATTATTAAAAATTAATATGTTCTTTTTTTTTGTTTAAACGCGTGTAAAAAAATGAAATTTTTGGGTTTCCAGAACTTTCGTTTTTATACGATATGAACGAATTGAGGTTGACTCTTGATAAACAGTTGGTCATAAAAAAATTTACGAAACTTACGGAATTCATACCCCGTGTAATGCACAGTATTTTATTGAACGCAGAAAATAGTAATATACCGTATAGGTAATATATAATTAATTATTTGGGGTTTTTTATGTTAAAATATATGTATATTTTTTAACACTATATATATAGTTTATATACACGGTGTTGATTATATATATATATATATATATATATATATATATATATATATATATATATCAAATTCAAATATAAGTAAGTTTTCTGGATTCCTTAATTATAATTATCGATAATCTAATGCTTGTGGTGGTTGTTATCGCAATTATAACTTTTTTATTATTTTATTTTTTTTCCTATATAGAAATAACAAACTATAATTAAAGTTTTTCTGACATTATTCTTTATGCGTAAGCTATTTTCGTTTACACGGACATAAATATATATTTGATGTATATATGTGTATATGTATGAAACGTAGACCACCTCCCTTGAGTTCAAATAGAATAAAACCGTTACAATATGAGCCACTCGCAGAATTTATTAATTATGAAATAAATGTTTTTTTCGTTTTTTGTTTTGTTTTGAAAGTACATTAAAAATTTAGAACAGCCACAATCTTTGAAATCATTAAAATTACGTGACATATAGTTGTATATATATATATATAAGTAACAGTCTTTAAATAATAAAAAATTCGTAAAACCTCGCGGATTCTATTTAACAAATAAAACAAATAAAAGTACTCGAAGCTCAGAATCGTACAAAATCACATTCAGTTTATAATTAAATATTATGCATTCATAATTAAAATTAATTTTACTTCGAATGGTTTTTAGCAATTAGCAACGTTATTTATTACGTAGGATAAAATACGTTCATTAATTATTCATATTTTAACATCTTGGTTAAATTATTTTGTGCTAATAACGTTGGGGCCTAGTTAATTTTTAGAATTAAAAAAAAATACCAAATCTTCGCCAATTAACAAAAAATTTAATTTCCAGCATATTATCGTAATCCGCAAAATTTGACACGTTATTAATAGAATAAACGAAACAATGATTAACAATCTTTCTTTTCATACTGATAAATTTTCTACGCCTTAAAAATTTACCGATATATAGAATTTAATAAAAGCGCGGTTCCCGCTCATGTTTTTATTTTCGTTCTTGATAAATTAGTTATAATATATCAGGGTTAAATGGTATGATTTAAAAAAAATATATATTTTTAGGTTTTTGAAATTCTGCTCGCGTAAGAAAATATCGTGTCTGCTTTTTTTATTAATATTTCACAGATAAATTCTAGTGAATAGTGTCAATAAAAGAATGGCGTATTGAACATGTGAGTGTTATTTTTTTTATTTACGTATTAACTACAAATCTAAAAAAATCATCAAATAATGTTTTGATTTGCAATATGTGATTTCTCGTTGGCTAAGTTTGCAACGAAACAAATGATTAGACTTCGATCATCTTAATATACATACATACATATGTATATTATATATATGTGTGTGTGTGTGTGTATATACGTTCGTGTGTGTAAAATTTTACACGAGTACATTATAATTATAAGCGATTTTTTTAGATATATTTAAATAAACTTTACGGGATTAAAAATAATTATTTTAGTAGTATCTATTTGCAAAATTGTGTGCGTTTTAAATTACAATGTTGTTTTTCGATTATTTTCATTTTTTCTTCGTAATTTTACTATATTTTAAAATATTTTCATACATCTCTTTAAGCAAAAAAATTACATTAAATATAGTTTTTTGAAAATTACTTTTACAAATATACGCCTGTGTAATGTTTGTATTACACACGCGTGTATATAATATGTATATAAGTATATATATCACTAGAAGTAATTCGCTTCATCAATGTCATCCTTACTGCGGCTGATGCAGCTATTTCTAAAATTACTGTTTCCTCGAATAAGCCTACAAAAAATTTCACCTCGACTTATTACGTTGATAAAGTTTAAAAATTTCATTAGACGCCGATATCAAAAACGCCGCGTTCCTACATATAGGTTATTATTAAAATATTTATGTAGATTAGTCAAATATGAATTAAATGAAAACTATAATAATAGTTGGAGATTTAAGCTGAATTCCTTACCGTCCCGTGATAATAGTCTATGGAAAACAGTTCAAGTATTTACTAATCATCATACATACTTACCTCCGTTAAACTATCAGGCTAGAATTGCCTACTCGGATCAAGATAAAAGTGAACTTTTAGCTAACATATACTTGCGGGTGTACATGCTCAGAATTGTAACATGGCATCTGCTTATCAGAATGCTAAAGTCAAATCCAACGTCAGAAAATATCTAAGTACTTCTTCTGGTGGAATTCGAGCAGCAGACCTAGCTACTGTTGCCGAAATACATACTTGGACCCTATCTTTTTCTCTTATTTATTAATGATATTCCCAAGGATAAACACCTTCAGATGGCGTTGTTACGGCTATATATTGTACGTCGTATCGTACAGATACTATTCAAAGAAGGCTAAACATAGGATTTGAGAAATTAAGATCATACTTCAATAAATGGAAAATTAACATAAATGTTGATAAAACGCAGTTAATATCATTTACAAAAAGAAGACCTAACTTTCTAACTCCTATAATGATTAACAACACACCCATAGAATGGAAGAATCAGATCAAATAACTCCATGTTATTTTAGATAAAGGTCTTACCTTTTCTAAACATATAGAACACGCCGTTAATAATGCCTCTTTATTTAAATTATATCCTATCTTTAATAGGAAATACGTTAATACGCAAACAAGCTAATTATTTACAAATGTATCTTAAGACCGATAACGTTCTATGCGTGTCCTGTGTGGTCTTATGCAAGTCTCTAACATATCTAAATTGAAAACCATGCCAAATAAATGTTGTAAAATCATTCTTAAAGCTCCGTTTTATGCTAGAATAGTTCGTGTGCACAGAGTTTTGAAATTACCATATGTGCATCGAGTAATAATTCAGCAAACCAAAAATTTTTTTAATGATTGTACCCTAAGCGCGTTTATAAACAATATAGGAGACTACACTCGCACTAGTCTCCAATTAAAATATAAGAAATGTAAACATAAAAGAATTAAACATATATTATTATGATGCGTAGCCGGCATTCCTGGTGCTATATATAGTTATTATTTAAGTTTAAGTTTATTTTATGTATATAGTTATTTATTTTTCTCTTCATCGCTACTCTGATCGTCTGTTATCTCATATTCCATTTTGTTATATACTTATTTCATGCAGGTTTTGGTGGTGGTTTTACTGCAATTTATTTGCTTTAAGCTTCGTTTCTTTTATTTGTATTATTATTTATATCGCGATACACGGTAAGAATCTTGTTTTATTTCGGTACGTGGAGATGATAATTGCTGTTTCTTATTTTAAATGTAAAAATACACTTTTTATTTATTTATTTATTTATTTACCAATATTAGTTCACTGTTGAAATTACTTTTTTTTTAAAAAAAAAAAAGAAATAAGAATATTAAAGATATAATTACAAAAATTTGTCCTGATTTTGTGGAATTATAATATTTTCCTGGTTTGCAAAACTTTTGAAGCCGATATTTATCTGCTGGAAGACTAACTTCAAATAATTAAATAATTGTGTGCTCATAAATTGGTAGCGACAATACGCATTACGGTAATAAATATGAAAACCCTCGTGAATTAAAAAATAAATAATTTTAAGTTATATATAAATTTTGAATTAAATAAAGATGTTATTAAATGATTATTAAACAAATGAGAATGATCTACAGAATAAAAATAAAGTTAAATATTATGCAGAATGAATCGCAACAAATAATATTTTAGTTTGCGGTGCTTATATTTAGTGTACATTTGCTGCAGTTGCCTGGAATCGCATCTATCAATGACATTAACCAGTTCGTTCGGATGCAGGGTACAATTAATAAAATGTTTTCGAATAAAGAAATGAATATAATTTTGTATAAATGGCAATCGTAATTCATTGTGCATATCTGTAATTTTTGTGTAAGGAGAGAGGCTAATGCTACAGCCCCGGTTTTGTATTAACTGTAAGTTATATCATGTAAATAAAAACAAAAATGGACCTAGAGATTTTTTAACGTAATTGAACGATTAAACAATCAGGAGAGTTTTCTGGGTGATTATCATTACAGTTAGCGCATTTATAGACTGACTTATACACGTTACTCAAATGATTCCGGCTTAAGCATCTAATTGGTAAATTACAATTATTGGATACACCCGTATCTTAGACATCTGTAGCACTATAGGAAGTTTTTTCTTTTATACTTTTCCCACGTTACCATACAGGATAAAATTGTTTTAATACGAATAATAGTGCACGCAGGGAAGGTAACTAAATACACTGGGTATTTTATTATATTCGTAGCTTTTTTTTTTTTTTTTGTAAACTGTTTTACAGTTAGTTACTATGGTTTTATTGCTGAAGTAATATCATCCTCGGTGAAACAAGATGGTAAACCTTTAAGCACCATCTTCACAAGCTTACGGTAAACGAGTGTAGAAGGCGATATTTCCATTTTTTAACGTGCTGATTAAGATATCATAACCGTTAGCTGATGTAACATGTAGACAGAATTTGTCTTTATATGTTTTAATCTTAAGATTATTTACTATTTTATCTAGTTCACATAAAAATGTTTTAAAATTTACCAGTAATAGCTGTATTAGCTGTGTGTATTTAATAATGTCGTTACCAACTGTGAGAGCAGAAAAATTAGTTCAAACATTTATAATGGCTCATGAATCTATTATTTGTGTGACTCCTGCTATTATGAGCCGTAGTAAATTGCCATTCATCAGAATCATTATTATCAGTATCATCGATAATACTGGGATAATCAGCGTCAGCAGGTGGTCCTGAGAACGATTTAACAATATTTCTTGTAACAGCTTTATTTCTGTTGTCGTTCTTATTTCTAAAAGATATATTTTCATTGATATCTAACGGAGCCGGTTTTACGGGCGACTTGACTGGTGTACGTTTCATTTACCATACATCAGCGCAGTTGTGTATAATAAAACACAGATAAACCACAAAAAACAAAAATGAACACACGATCGGTAACTTGAAAATCAAAAGAAGAAGAAGAAGAAAGAAGAAAAAATTTGTATTTTATATTTGTATAAACAAACATTAAAATTATATAATATCGTTCCGGGAAAAAAAAATGAAATTCCTTGATACACTTATTGTTAATTATAAATACAAACAAAGAATTAAACTAGAATTACAATGTTAAAGAAAATTGCAGGAAAAAATTCCACAAAAACCTGCATATTAAAAATTAAAAGGACAAATGAAATACCTTACTCGTTAACTAACGATGAGAGTAATATAAGTGATTAAAAATAAACAGCTGTGTGAATAATAATCGTAGTTAAAATGAGTTTAATCACAAAATAGAGTTAATGTAAGTAGAATGCTGGGATTAACATTAGTTACAGATATACTACTCAAGTAAAATATGTTTTATTCGTCTGTGTTTATATTTTTTGTACCTGTGCCGTAGAGACTGGTAATCATAGTTACCAACTTGGTTAATGATAACGTCAGTAGACCTGGAGCACGTGTTAAAAAATTTTCTTGTATTAACCTTTATTGTTTCTTCTATATAGGGATAATTTAGTATTTCGTGCATTGTTTTAATGCGTGTAAATCTAGGCTTGTATTTTGTAATCGTTGAAGTATGTTAATATTACTTAAGCTGGTGCTAGACCAGACTGGGCTGGTGTATAAAATTGTGGGCGATATTACCTGCTTGTAAAGTAAGAGTTTATTAATTGGTAACAGTGTAGATTTCCTGTTAAATAATGGAAATAGTACGCTCATTTTTTTGTGTCCTCTGCATATAGATTCGTTTACATGTTTTGTAAAGATCAGCTTACTATCTAGTGTAATTCCCAAGTAACGAATGCTTGATTTCCAATCTAGGTACTGATTTTTAATTTTAACGTAACTATTTATGTTGGGTTTCCGTCTCGTAAAAAGAACTGTTTCTGTTTTACTATCGTTTAATTTAATTTTTCACTTAAAGAAGAATTTGGATAGTTTTGCAACTGCAGCGGTCAGTCTATTACTGATGGTATCAATGCGATATGATGAAGTCGTTATAGCAGTATCATCAGCATATAGGTTGATATTAACTTCCTTCATGCTGGGGATATCGTTTATGTAAATAATAAAGAGAAAAGGTCCAAGGATGCTTCCCTGCCGTTGCGTATCTAATTTTTGATTTGTGATCCTTAATTTTTACGTAAAATTTTCTATTTGTCAAATAAGATTTAATTAAAGAGATCAAATTCCACGGAAATTTGTATTTGATTAGCTTGTAGAGAATGCCATTATACCACGCGGTGTCGAAGGCTTTTTCAATGTCTAATAATGCTAATCCACTATGTTTGTTTTTATTAAAATTATTATCGGTAATTTGGTCACATATTTTAACTAACTGTGTAGTAGTACTTAAGTTAGGGCGAAAGCCATATTGGAAGTTGTTAAGGATTTCATTAGCATCGCTATGTTTTCTAAGTCTAATCAGCAACATTTTTTCGAATAATTTGCTAATATTACTAATCAGACTGATAGGTCTGATATTCTTCATCAAGGAAGCATCCTTGCCCAATTTTGGTAGAGGCAAAGTTACAGATAGTGTCCACGACATAGGATAATAACACAGCCGAAGACAAGAATTAAATACCATTGCTAGAGCGACTACGCCTTTACGAGGTAAATTTTTGATCATTTTGACACTAATTTTATCATGACCAGTAGAGTGTGTGTTTTTGAGGGTTCTGATGCACATCTTGACTTCCTTAGGTGATGTTAAGTCATCATGTTTCAATGTCACTGTGATATTTGCTAACAAAGTGTTTATTGTTTGCTTTACTTTACGCTCGTGGTAGTGCGTGGACATTGTGTCATTCTGGGCATGTGTATTTTCAAAGTGATCAGCTATCATATCTGCTTTCGCTTCCGTAGAATATGCTACGTTATCTTCGCTTCCAGGTGTAGAAATAGGTGGCAAGTGTGTTTGGCCCCTGAAAAAATATTTATTTATTTTCCAAAGTTGGTTATTGGTTTGAGAGACATTACTTAGATATTGTAACGATAGTTTTTCTCTTGAGATAGTCTTTTACTAAATCTTTTAGTCTATAGTAAAGTTGTTTAAATTTATATGTATTTCCGTTGTGGCACCTCTGGTATAGTTTCCTGTAGTGGTTTTTAATTTCAATAATTTTTAATACGCTAGAAGATATCGAAGGTTTTACAACGTTTCCTGTAATTAAAGGTATGGATTTTTTAGCTGCACTTAGTATGGTATAGTTAAGATATCGTATGAAGCTATCAATATAAATAGGATTGGTCGTTATTTGGTAGCGTAGGAAACAACACCAATCCGCGTATCTACGAATAATTCGCAATGTACGCCGGAATTAAACAACTGTAATTCGTTGTATAGATCTCACTGCAGATGATACAGAAATAGAAGTGCGACAAGGATAATCGCCAATACTATTCAATATATCGGTGTATATTTGAAAAACAAAAGTAGATGATGTTAAAATTGGCGATAGTCGAAGATCTCGAAATGCGGTATGAATATCAGACAGTGTAAATGGTGTGCTGGATATAATTAACCGTGTCTGTGAGGTTAATCTTGAATACGCACTAGAAATAAAGGAGGCAGAAACGAAGTAGATGTTGATACATAAGAGATCACATATTACCGAAGTTGTAAATCGAATTTACACGGTCCAGGAAGAAATCGATAAAAAAAAATGATCGAAAAAGTAAGAACGACTTTTGGGATATCATGAAGAAGCTACCAACATGGCGAAGGATAATAGTTTAGAGTTACGTATGTGTCATGTTCGATATGCTTTTTCGCTACTTTTGTACACAGTTGAAATCTTACAAGAAAGCTAGAAACTGTACCTGTTTGAAATGTTCATTTACTGTCGTATAAATAGATATCGAGTTACGAGCCTTTTAAAAATACTGTCCGAATAAAAATGATATTTTTCGCCGTAAAAAACCCACATCTATATTCGAATATTACGCGCATACATGTAAAAATATAAAATACGAGCCTCATCAATTGGTTTTTAAAATACTAATAGACGACAAAATCAGACAGAACGATTAAAATCATGTAAGGATTAGAAGTATAGAAACAGAAATAGAACTGATAGAAGACACGGTCATTGAACAAACAGGTTTATTCAGAGATGGAGTAACTAAGAAAAAAGTATTATCTATAGACTTTATGGCTGGATCCTAATGAACGTTTTAGATCCATAACAAAAAAAACCCACACATATAAGATGAAAGTAATTATAAAATTAAAAGAGCTGCTACATAATGAATAATGTGGCAATATAACTTGTTCACAAATTACATTTGCAGTGTTTCTTGGCTTATACGTATTTAAGAAAAATGAATGAAAATACTTTTTAATACGGTGATACTGTATAGAAAAAATGTGTTGTTTTTATTTATTTTTCAATAGGAATAAACACGAGCTCGGGACAGTGTCGAGAATTAAGTTAATTCTGTACGAATTATAAGACTTGAAAAAATTCGTAAATAGCATTTATAACTAGTTGATGATTAATTTATTTTTATGTATGACTTTCCTATCACTATCCCGTCATGTTCAGTAAGTATATTTAAATTAGGATTTGAAATTGTTAATATTCAGTTACCGCTAGTTTTATTTTAAAAAGTTAAATAGGACCTCATATGGAATTTTACATCTTGATCTAATTTTACGATCTTGTAAATTTTGAATATATTTTTAAAAAATGTACATTAATAATTTTAATTTTGAAGCGGTGGAACAAATTTTTTTTAAATATTGCATAATGAAATTTAATGAGCGAAGCACTAAGTGATGTTAGTGGTAGAGACATAGCTCTTAATTTGCAATATCGTCAATTACGCAAACGTTGATCTTGTTTTTATTTAAAAATTTGTATCATTAAAGAAAATAAGACACGAAATATTTCCGGTCATCTGTTCTTAAGTGTACTACCTTCTAAAAGAATGGATTCTACAATTTGTTTGAAAAGTATTGAAAAGTATCCTGTTGTTGCAGCATACTTTTCACGTGTAGATCGTTCTGCCAGTGATTAGAATAAAAATAACTGGTCTTAATGTGCTGATAAATAACATAACACGTTCTCAGATTGTAGTTAACTAAAAAAAAAAAAAAAATAGTGTCCCACCAATATAATAAGTTGGAATTTAAAATCAATTTTTTGTTTTTAGGCTTATCATTAAGAATTCAGTAAAAACAGTTGTTGCGTCTATGTCATAAACCTGAAAAGGTAAAATAAATCATGTAATTTTGGTCTTAGTTGAATTATTTTTAAATCGTGTTAGTTGAGTTCTTTTTTTTAGAACATAATGATTAACATAATTTAAAAAGTTCTATCGCCAGACAAACGGTTTAAATTGAATTTAGATTAGAATTTTAAAATTAAAATAAAAGTCGAAAATGCAAATAACGATATTTTAAAAAATGAACTTTAAAAATATTTAAAACATTAAAAATAAAACAGAATATGCTGTGTTGCCAAAAAAACAAAACGCAATTTTAATTTGAAAAATGGTTCTGCTGATTTTGTAAAATTTGAAATATTTTTTAAAATTTTAAACCATATATATATATATATATATATATATATATATATATATATATATATATATATATATATAATTAAACTGAACTGTTTATACAAAATCTTACAATTTCTTTCAATGAGCTACACTGATCTTTCTGATCATTATTTAAAATGCTGTGTCGATCGTTCTTTTTAATTCTTTTTGTTTTCATAATTTTCATGTACGCGACATTTTGTAATTACATAAAGTGTTTGTGATTAGTAATTATTGATTTTATAATATTTATCAATAGTGTAATTAAATATCTTTATAGTTTCGTCTTATCGTGTGGTGTCTTATTTCGTGCGTTCGATAATTCGTTTTTACAGTTTTTTCTTTTACTTGTTTTTATTTCTTCGCATTTTAACGTTCATTAAACGTTACTGGTGTTTTCACAGCAATGAATGAAGTCAGCTCGCTCCCACCTGTCAACAATCAGTCAAGTTATCAGTCGTCAGGTATTATTTATTCTTAACAATAGTAAAATATTAATACCGTAGAACTAATAATCCTAATTATCATGTCCAAAATAATCATGATAATGAACAATAATATTAATAGTATTAATTATTTTTATATGCTATTAAAATTACAACATGAACATATAATCTGTAAACTTTCGCTAATGCGCATAAATTGCGCGACTTGCAAATAATTAAATGTATAATAAAATGACGACTGATAATAATAATAAACTTATATAAAAAAAAAAAAATGTTTAGTTTCATCTCATGATAAATTTACTTAACTTTATAAGTGCACGTGTACCCAGAAAATCATAAACACGCACCTACACCGGACACCTACATACAAGTATGAACGTACACATAATCATGTATCTATGTAACAACATTAAAAAAATAATATTAAAATTTAATAAACGGTCCGGAAAATAATTTTTACAAGTATTAATATTAAAGTATAAATTTTTGTTAATTGCGTCGCCGCTTCATTAAGTCTAACATACTACATTCGGCATCTAATTATATAGTACATCATCGGCATAACTGACTTGCATTCTTGTACGAGGATTGTACTTCATACAATTACTTAATAAACAAAAATGATCCTTCGGCGTATCTATCCTCGCTAGTTATAATTATATCTTTAGTATTACTTTTTGTAATATTTGTAATGGTTTAATATGATAGGTGGCAACTCATGCCCAGTGAATGATACCGTATGACACAACTAAAAGGCGAAATATAACCGACGAAGATGAATATATGAAAAGTATTGCCTTAGATAATAAAACAGATAGTTAAATTTTCTCAATGTTCTAGCGAAATATTTAGACCGCGCGTACAAACATAATTTATTATTCAGTTCGATATTTAGATATTTAATTTCAAAAACTTATTGTGAGCTGTTATATAAATTTATCATTAAGTTTGATCAAAACTTTTGATCTTGATTACTGTAAACAACATATTTAGTTTTATTTTGATTTAGTACTAACCGATTAATGGATAACCATTTGGATATCTTATTTACATCATTCTGTATTAAAGATTGCATTATATTTGGAAAGCGTGAGTTTTCACTAAGGATACTGTATCGTCGGCGTATGTTAATATTTTGTCTGTTACGTTTAAATTACATAAATAATTTATGTATATTAAACATAAATACGAATATTACCCTGCAGAACCCCAAAATCTTACACTACACTCATTAAATTATTATCGAATCCAAAATACGTTTCATTTTTCATCTACAATATTACGTTACGTATTTCATCGTGAGTAAAGTCAGTGAAGCCGAACGGACTTACGTAATAATCATGATGAAATAAATTTATTACATTAGTCTGTTTTGAAAGTTTATTATCAATTAATAGTTATCCGTTCTTTATAGTACAAGTTATACTTGATACGAACTTGCCATTACTCTCCACGGATGATTTCACGTTATTAATCACAAGTTCTGTAATTGATGAATTTTCGTTGTCCACTATCCTATTAACAATAGACCAGTAGTACTTTTGATTAGATTTATGCTTGTTTAATAAGTACGCAAAGGCGTACCCAGAAATTAACAATGGGGGGGCTACACCTGAAGCAACTAAAGGGGTAAATTTAATGAGACAAAATAATAAGTCAACGTAGGCGTACCTAGAAATTACCTATTTGGAGGGGGGATGTAAATCAACTGAACGAAGTAAATTTAATAAGACAAAATTAGTTAAACACCTCACTTATAATTTTTAGCTCAAAATTCAACGAAATTTCATTTAAAAAAATGTATGTAAACAACTTATACCTTCAAGTAACAAGGAACGATCTACTAACTATACTCTAAATTCTAAAATCTAATCTCTTTGGCCCATTTTTTATTAAAACATCGATCACTTCTTCTAGTTTGACTTCGATATGACGGAGAATGTACAATGAAGCTAAACCATTCAATCTTTCTGCACCCATAGTGCTTCTTAAATAGCTTTTAATTCATCTTAAAGATGAAAACGATCGTTCAGGAGTACATGTTGTAACTGGAATCGTGCAAAAAATTTTTAGCAACCTACTAATATTTGGGTACATCGCCTCATTAAATAAATTCAACGCTGATATCGCATCAACAGGAAAAGGCTGAGAATTTTCATTTTCTGAGTTAAATTTTTCGCACCAAATTTGATATTCTGCTTTTAAAATGGATTCTTTAAAAGCTTCTAAATCATCTTGATAAAAAGCACAAAGTTCAACAAACTGGTTTTCTTCTGATCTCGTTGGATGAGTTAAACATTGAAATTTTTGTGAGTACGTTTTCATGTTTTTCGAATCGATTAACAAGTTGACTGATGAAAGAATCGATCCATGGAATAAACATACTTCGTCGAAAATATTCTTTCGTGCTTGTTGAAGGAATATTCGCCCTGTTGGTCTGTCTTTCAGTAATTCTAGGTATTTGTATATCTGTTCCAAATTTTTCGGAAATTTCCTCCGCTTCCCTGAAAATTGATCGAAAAGTTTGTTCAGCAGTTTCACGTTCGCGACGAATGAGCTAAATTGATGGCTCGAGTTAGATCGGATTCCTTAGCTTGAAGAAACTGACTCAATGTTTTGGTGAAAGCAAGAAGTTTTCCAGTAGAAAGTAACGCAATCAAAAATCCAGACTGCTCCATCGACCGTCCGAAAATTACTGCCGAAGATAAAGTATCTGTATCATGCCAAGTGGAAATCTTATCTAGCGATGCATACACAGCTTCAATCACATACACAAAAACCAGAATAGCGTCATGTCTCTGAACCCATCTAATTGGACAAAAAGGCTTCAATTTTTAAATTTTTGTATCAAGATGCCCAATATTTCGATTCAAAACTTCCGCTCTTTTTGCAGTATTAAAAAAATCTATAATTTTTTTACAACGCCTATACAATTACGTATGTAGTCGATGTCACACGAATCACAAATTGCCAAATTCAAACTATGCGCCATGCAATGAACATATAAGGCGCTTTCGGATATTTTTCTGCAATACGAGCTTGTACACCACTCAACCTACCACTCATGTTGGCTGCACCATCGTATCCTTGGCCTCTCATATATTCTGGATTAATACCATACTCTTGCAAAGTGGTCAAAATTGTATTTGTAATAATTTCCGCATCAGTTCCACTTAGTGGCTGAAATGTGAAAAAATTTTCACAGATGCTAAATTTTCCACTGGCTTCTTTTACATATCGAAAACATAGAAAAAATTGTTCAACTGTAGATATATCAGTGGTTTCATCTGCTAAAACAGAAAAAAATTTAGCATTTTGAATTTCTAAAGCGAGTTTTGATTTTATAATGGTGTCACAAGCGGATATTATCTCATTTTGTGTCTTCGGGCTAATATACGTCGCATTTTTTGCAGCAGTTGCGAAATGATTTTCCAAAACATCATCTCCAGCATCAACTCGTGTTCTTAACAATGCTCGAAAATTTCCCTCATTTTCAGTTGGCGGATTTTTCAGGTTAAATGCGCCACTGTGGTCGATGTCCTCGTAAGGCAATACCTTGACGTCCGCAAAAATTACAGTTTTGATGATTGGAATAAGTTTTGCCCTATTCTCAGCAGCTTCAGTTTTAACTGATTCATCTAAAGAAACATCGATCGATGGCATTTTTCCGGATCTGACATTTAGAAAACTATCAACTTTTATCGTGGAAAATTTATGATATTCCAAACAAGCATGCTCTTTGAAAGTGTCTAACGCTTTTTTCCAATTATTGAATCCATTTAAAACAAGAGATCCTAATTTTTGATGACCTCGAGTAATTTCATTTGGAGCAAATAGAACACAATTTCTACAATATGCGGCGTCTTCAGCTTTTGAATAAACGAGCCAAGAAAACGAATTTAACCATGCATATTGAAAGCGTCTAATTTGTTTTCCTTGTGTAACTTTTGGAAAATCAAAATTCGAGGATGGCTTCCATATTTTTTTCAACACTTTCATTTTTTCATCATCAGACAATATTTTATTTACATAAAACGAAATGTCGAATTCGTTAAATTCTTTAGAAGTGATCGGAATTTCAGTTACATTTACAGATAACTTCGAATCATTTATATTTGCCAAAACAGACTGAGTAGGCTGAATTGATTCATTAAACGGATCTACGGTACTCACATTTTTAGTTGTGCACAGGTTGGACTGATCTTCCACTGGAGTTTTATCTTTTTTGGAAAAAAAGTTCAATAATGTACCTTGATCAGCTTTTCTTTTTCGATTCATTTTTTTAAAATACACGTCGCGTCGATAAAAACAGTAATTTCCAAACGAGTCGCAAAGAAAATAGTTAAAACGAACATTAAAACTGCTAAAAGTTAACCGGTCAATATTTGATATTTCCTATTACACTCTAATAGGCTTTTAGACGGCAAAAATTGCACCGCACTGACTTCAATCTCGCAATCCACCTATTCGGTTATTTCCGTTAATGTTCGAGGTCACGAGCTCAACTATTAAAATTTGCATTCCGATCTATGTATAAGAAATACACGCACACGTCTATACTACAACTGTCATTTTTTGTAACTGTACGCTATTCCTCTTCCGCTGACTGTTCCTTAATTAAACCAGTATGCGTTAGGAAGCAAACTAATATGCCACTAACTATACTATTAGAGCGGATTGTTCATAACATAATATGAGCGTTATTCCTTTGTATCATATCTGTAACCATTACTAATATATATTCGTCTCATCACTAGCTGTAATGTCATATAATCAAAAATTTTTTAAACATCTCGGGATTTTGGAGGGGGCTTTAGCTCCCATAGCCCCCCTTGGGTACGCCACTGTAAGTACGAGTAATATTCATTTTACGATTTCCTAGAGGTCGGCTGTATCTTTTTCGATATAAACTTGTATTTATTTTTATTATTTTATTATCTAGGAATAGAAGATCTAATTTATATAGAGCGTGTTTTCGTTTAGTTCACTCAATTATTTCCGAACATATTCAGTCCTTTATTTCTAATGTGCTGAAATTTGTTAGTTTTAACGTAATATTTGGAACGATTAACTCCGTATTTAAATACCATTCAAAATTTGTCGTTTAAACAAGCTCTGCTAGTGCATAAGATGGAAAAATCAGTAAGGAATAAAAATGTTTCGAATAAATTGTTATTAATTCGATAATTACTTACCCGTTTCGTTTGATGTTCTAAATTTATCAGATAGTATAAATTCAGTCCCCGATGTTTGATGAAATGTATATCTAGTATACTGTGTTTACATTTAATCGCAACTTTATTATTGTTAACCGTACCAGTAAGAGATAAAAATGTTTCGAATAAATTGTTATTAAATCGATAATTACTTACTCGTTTCATTTGATGTTCTAAACTTATCAGATAGTATAAATTCAGCGGAAAGTCCCCGATGTTTGATGAAATGTATATCTAGTATACTGTGTTTACATTTAATCGCAACTTTATTATTGTTAACCGTACCAGCAAGAGATAAAAATGTTTCGAATAAATTGTTATTAAATCGATAATTACTTACTTGTTTCTTTCGATGTTCTAAACTTATCAGATAGTATAAATTCAGTCCCCGATGTTTGATGAAATGTATCTAGTATACTGTATTTACATTCAATCGCAACTTTAAAATACGATCCAAACACGATTCATTGACTTACAATCTGTATAAAAGTCGGCGTATTTACCTCGCTATAAAATTCGTTCGAATACATGTTAAGATAATCACTACTTCGAATTTGTTTTAACAGGTCTTCATATCGCCCGTGAAAATTGCTAATCTAGCAAATACATTAATAAGTCTATTTAAATTTATTAAAAATTCTGAGTAATTTAAACTACAAAACCGATAAACACTACTGATGTTAAAGATATAACCTTATATCTTCATGCCTGATATTTAGACGAATTATGATGGCAGATGTTATCTTTAACCATACTGAATATCTTTCTTCGCATGAGCAATTACACCTCCAGAATGTTTTGCTTACATTGTGCTAAATCCTGGAATGTAATAGCGATCGACTTCTTCTTCGTATAACTAAAATTCATTAATAATTACATCGTGATGTTCTGTGCAGTTAAATAAATTAAAAATTTATCGTAAACGTAGATTAGTGATATTTAAAAATGTTAATTTTATAGAATTCCATTTTTAACTAAATTCGCAATCTACAACGCTAGTCATGTTAAAATAGTTGTATAAATAATCGGTGCAAATGAATAAATGTAAATTTCAATCTAACATACATAGGCCCGAAAATAAACTGATATACACATACACGTTTACATTCAATATAAAAAAAAACATGTACACACTGATGCACATCTCATACAATTTTTTTTTTTTTATTTGCCTTTTTGTACCTAGCCTAATAGGGTATTAACAAATGTTTGAATGCAGACTCATGTATTGGGAGCACACCCGTTTTAAATCTTGATTGTCTTGAGGCGTCTTGTCATCGGTTTGTTTGAAATCGCTGCCGCTAGCTCATTGGAGTGTCCGTACGGACGCATCATGTGGTTTTCAGTTTACATGTCGATTACCTTATCGATGGTATGATTGGTGACGTACCAAGGCTGCAGTATATCAATCTGAGGGCCTTGTTCTGAAACCAACGGATGATCGATTCGATTTTTTAGGCATCCCTACAGTGGTGCAGCATACGATCATATTGGTTTTAGCATAGTATTGTATATTAAAAGCTTATCCTATAAGCCAGTATAGGTTTCTCATGTTCATCAGTTGGTAAGTCAGCGATATACAGAGAGTATAAAATGAGTCCTACACATAGAGTATATTTCCGAGTAATCATCTTCATATTTTAATTGAAATACCCGGTCCATTACATAGTATTGCAGTAATTGATCATATTTTTCAAGGAAAATGTTTTTAATTATATATAACAGACCTTCATGCCATATTTTGTCAAAGGCTTTAGGGATATCGATAAAAAATTGCTTATTTTTTATTCTCAGTTCCTTGTTCAATATATAGTCGCAGCTTAAATTCATCATCTGTTGTAAGATACGCAATTTGTTCGACCTTTTGTAATTACAGTAATTCGGGAACTATCGTTTCTGTGGACAATTTTCCTGTATTTCGACCACACGTGCTTGAACCCATGAATTTTCAAGTTCTTCGCCGCTAAAAGTAGCTTAGAATTTTCTGCGGTCAAATGCTCATTTTGTGAAAAATAAATGGACTTTATGGCGATTCAGGCAGATCTAAATAATTTATGTTGTAACTTTGCATTTGCTCATCTTTCAAATATGTCTGTCAAGTATGGTACGTCTACAAAATCTGATTACAATGTCCGCATTGAATCGCTTCTCTGTCTCTTTTAATCGATGACAACAATCTACATCGTTAACACTGTTATCGATCCCTATGAGTTGACTAATTTTTTTTAACCAACTCGAGTATACGCTTGCTGCTAGATGTTGGTTCGTTAGATATAAACCCGATTCTGTAATGCAACATTATTTTCTTTTAGTAATTTATTTTCATCGGTCAATCTGCTAACGATTGCATCCTCAAACCTTGTCGTACTATATCGTTTATTTACTTACTATATTAAACATCTCAGAACAATGAACAACGGTTAACATAAGAGTAATATCATTATCTTTAACGGTTTTTGTGAGTTAGATCCATTTGCGCGTAGCTGATACATCGCCATCCTTGTTGAGATGACTTTGACGTTTGTGTCTATATGGATTGTTGTAGTACCGATCAACTAAAGTGTAGATTACCTACATAATTACCGCATACAACGAATCCCCGTTGTCTGGTAGTGCAATACCAGTCCATTCTAATACCCGGTGTAGATTTCCATATGTAGTGAACATGATAGCCGTAGTTATATCTAACGGTGTATACGTCTACTCCAAACACAAACAACATAGATTGTTTCCGAAATTGAAACCGGTAAAAAAGTAGCCCGAGTTGATTCAGTTACCAACCTTTCACAATGAAACTTAACAGCGCTATCTTCTGTAATCCGTAATAACTGGAGAAGTAATCTCCGCCAAAAGATTGCGCCACTACCTAGTATAGAAAAATATTCTTTTTTTAAAAAACAAACTACTTCATACTCCACTTTTCCCGTGTTTCCGCTGGAAACACTGGCAACATGGAGGATTCACCACTGACTGCAGTGCCGGTTTTTATATCCTGTCTTATTCAATATTTATATACTTAAACTTTTTCACACATCCTTACTTAATAATACTATTATTTTATCCGATACAGACGACATTGTACTGTATGGAATAAATTCTAACTTAACTGAGTGTGTCCAATCAGTAAATATTTTATTAGTTTCACTTAACATGCTACTAAACAATACGTATCTTTCTTTTTCTCCTCATAAATTGCGTTTCTGTTCTTTCTTCTTTCAAGTGTATTAATTACTCCATAAGTAGATTAATTATTTATGACTATTATTAAATTCTATTTTCTGTTTCATAAATATTTAAGTTTTATATTGGATTGTAGACTCAACTTGCGTAAGCATATTGAAATTATCTACACAAAAGCTTTAAAACGGATTAATCTTTTAAAATCTCTTTCTCATACAACCTTCAGAGATAATATTATTCCATATTCTTTGGGTGTTCCCATTATATTTTTCCCCATAACATATTATACAGTCAAATCAAATTCTTATCTATTCCTTTTCCCATAAACATGTCTTTCTTACTTGCTACTCTTAATCTGCACATTTATATTTATCTATATGAGTTCATTCATGATTGTAACTTAGCGATATAATTACTATATTTTTATCCTAGCTCTTATATTACAAGTTGTAATGAGTAACATTGTGGAAGCCTAGAAAAAAAAGAAAAAATTATCTCGGATTGAAACTACTAAATAAATATTTAGAAGTCAGTAAAGATTCAGTAAATTTTGGAATAAAGTAATCTGGTTACTGTTATTATCAAGACCAGTGGCGAATTATGGCTTAAGTTCATAATGTCCGGGCCTAGGCAGGCACAATTTGAGGGTGGTAAATTCGGTGGTATTAAACAATTTTGAAAACAAGTCAAATTTTATAGATGAAAAAAGGGCATTAAAAATTCAATGAATCAAATTCAAATTTAAATTATATATTTATTTAAAGACGCTCGACTTTTAGGCCATTTCCGTCTACGATACAGTACAATTTAGATAATTATAAATTGAATGAAAGGTTATATCTTCTACAAATAATTCTACCATAAAAAATATTTATACATAATTCTTCCATAGAAATTAAACGGAAAATTATGTCTTCTATAAGTTAACATAGTTCGGTAATTTAAAATAGAAATAAAAATAATTCTAGTGTGATTAATAATTATATATTTTCGTATAATTTTATAGTTTTTAAAAATCGGGAAGTACTTTGTATTCCAGCTCCGTCGTTTCCAATTGCGTCTTTTATAAAACTTCTTATTTGTTCGCATGAAAAGGCTCTTCACGTTCCTTGTTCAATTTTGGACATACAGAGATTAAATGTTCAATGAACGTATTTGATTGTCACGAAACATACATGGCGGTGGTTTATTTTGTAATAAGTGTCCGTGAGTTAGCTTAGTGTAGCCGATGCGGATTCTGCTTAGTACAATCTCTTCTTGCCTGTTTACGACGATGTGAAGTTTCCCAATGTTCTAGTACAACTTTAATTTGCCTTAACTTGTTGTTCGATTTTGTCTCCCATGTTTTGAACGGTGTCCTTTATCGCTAAAATGTTTTTTTGAATTTAATAAGTCTTTAAATACGTTGATACAGTCTGTATGTTATTCCAAAACGGATTTGTGGGTTAGAGTGGGGTGATGGTAATTCCATTTAAATGTAGGTATCTGAAGTAGTCAGTACATCTGACGCTGAATGGTTTATTTCTATCGCGATAAATGTTATGTAGATTAGGATGAAACGTTTTATAGTAATTAAACCGCCGAGCTTCACATAATTCTTTGGTGCTAGTAATATTCATCGATGTTTTAGTGATATCATGTTTGTTTCCACATGCAAACTGATAACTGGACTTATATAGAATGCTCCGCTGCTTATTTTGAGTGCATTATTTTAGATCGTATTCAGCTTCTTAAGTGTACTTTCCGCCGCTGTAGCGTATACAATCGCACCATAGTCCATTATTAATCTAATACAATCGTAACATCATGACTCTGTCAGATCCCCACGACTTACCGCGCAGGATTTTTCGTATATTCGATGTGTGGTTTCCAGTTTAATTTGTTGACAAATATGACTCCTAAGAAAGTCGTTTTGGATTTGTTAGTTATGTATGTATCTTTCAGTTTTAGTTTAACCTCGCGTACTGCAATTTCTTGGTAAAATTTATTACACAAGTTTTACTGGTGGAAAAATGTATGTTCTTAGTAGTGCCCCATTTTTCAATTGTAATAATATTTTGTATTCTTTCTTCTATTTGAGTAATATCATTTCCTCGTATGTAAATTGCTAAATCGTTTGCAAATATTGAGTAAGTAGCTGGGTATTTGATTGAATGTTGTAATTCGCTTAGAAATAGTATAAATAGTAGGGGACTCAACACTGAACCTTCCGGTAAATCAGCACCCCACAACCTTCTTAAAGTAATGAAACTGGTACTGGCGGGGTTCAGTCAGAAAGCGACATTCATATTGCTGGGGTTCACGGGAATGAACTAGCTGATAAAGCAGCCAGGGAAGCTGATACATTCTCGTCTGCAGTTTTTTTTTAATTTGCCCATTCATCATGATGTAAGATTGTTAAGCTTCCATTGTGTTTAATCCTTTTGCTTTTTGGTTTTTCCTTTCTTGTAACAAGTCCTAAGTAGTGTCTGATAACCTAGGTTTCCTGCTCGGTTTATATTTATTTTTTTCAATTGCAGATACCACAGTCTCATTTATAACTTCTTTCAGTATCTAAAAAATTGAGATTTCCTATTTTTTTTTTATTATTTTCCTAAAAACATGAAATTTATTGAAATAAGTTTAACCATTCATTGTTGATTCGTGTACGTTTCGATAGAAACCATGTCTAAGTATTTTCATTTTAAAGTTTTGGAATCGTTTACCATTGTGTTGTAAAATTAAAATTGAGAGTCCAGAACGTATTGACAAGATTTCTGTCGAAAATATTTTACTTATGACAATATAATTTCTAAAACTTTCAGCTTTCAACTTTTCTTATTACCTTTTTAAAGTTTTAACTAACAAATATCGTCTTATATTCTGCAAATTCTTCTACATACATGGACACGACAACTGAGTTTTGCATGTAATATGCTTAACATTCATCCCGACTTCTAATTATACAAAAATCAAATTCTATTACCGATGCGATAAAAAAGTGTTCTTTTTACACATCAAAATACAATGAAAGTATTCTATTTTTTATCATTATCATTATTTATTCTTTGGGAGTATGGACGCCGATTTCACTAACTGGTCATATTCACCCAGGGACTTATTGTGATAGATCAGATTTAGAAGATTCAATGAATGAAGGAAATAGGAAACATTGTGGATATGACCGAGAGACTTAGATAAGAGTTGAGGTAAGGAAGAAGGAAGGCTTTATGAGAACACGAAAATATGTTATTATATTGAGAATAAGCAGCTGTGTCATTTGGCAAAAAGGGCAGAGAGCAGGGTCCACACTTGAAGAAGATAGGCATGGGTAAGATTTGAGAAGTCTGGTAAGGATAAAGCGTTTCTTTCTTGATCAGAAAAGAAATGACCACCGAGATAGCAGATTAGGTTCAATAGAAAGAAGGTGGTTTTGTTGATTAAACTTCCATATACGACTCCAGAATTTCGTTATGAGATTTCAAGAAAGTTTTTACGTCATTATGGAAAGAGACACGAGTGGAAATAAGGATGCCTCCCCAGAACTCGGTCAATAGCTTATTACCGGAGAGACCGACATGGATGGAAATCCAAATGAAAATTATGGAAACTTCGGATCTAGTACAGTGTATAGGTTGTAAAACTGGATTGTTTAAACGAAAGTTGAAGATAGATTTAAAAAGAGTTTAAAAGGATGCGGAAAGAACATATCCCACTAAGTGTGACGAAAATTTTAATTTTTATGGTTGTGTTTGTTAGCCGGTAGGAGCTTGCTTTCAGAGGTCATCATGAAAGTTTTAATGGTCGAAGTAAGTAAAATTATGTAGAGAACTGCTCGATATCGTGTCAAATACCTCTGTATAGATTTGAAGCCAGAAGGACAAATTGATGATTACTCAGAATGGAATATGCATTTCCGACTATACGAACGACTTTATGATCAAAGAATCAATTTAGTCAATTCAAGTTGAGGATATACAATATTTTTCGACCTCTATTCAATACTTAATATGTTAGAATAACTGGTTAGTTATAAGTATACAAGTACGAGGAAAAAAAAAAAGCCTAAAAACATCACCATGTCGAAATCGGTTCATTTAAATTTTTTATTTTAACCAATGTGATTAACCAAGATGTAATTAAAATAAATCGTTTGAATTTGGAAAGCTAAAACTGGATATTTTACGGTGGCACAGCTGTAGGTGGTCAAATTTTCAATAACTACCATGTAGGTCTGGTTGGATTTGAAGGATAGAATTATTAATGTTGACTTTAAAGGTGTTGGTTGATTGTTGATTTTTGGCGTAGATTTGTGACTTTGATAAACTAGATAAGAAAAATAAAATCGATTAAATTTTAGAGAACTATTAAATACGTAGCATTGTCTTTTCAGATACTATAAAACCATTAAGTTTTTTTTTTTTAATATTATGTACATCTCCATATGCCGTTTGTAACTACCAGGGTTATTACAGCATAAGGAGACATGTGTCTAGTTTATATGTATGCTAGGAGTCTGCTTTTTCTGACAAAAGTCAGAATTTTACCTATTGATTGAGGGTTGTTTGAGAGGATTTTGTGTATTGGGCTCTGTATTTTGCGTTTTAACCTGTGTGGTGTGAGTGTTTGGCAGTTGTAGATTAAGTGTGTGACGTTTCTGTTAAATGTCCGCATAGGGGGCAGTTTGTTGGTGGAGGGCTTTTGGTATACAGATAATTGTGTGATACGGCTGTATGACCCACACGTAGATGGTTTAGGGTACCATATTCTTTTCTGCTTGTGACATGTGGAGGCCACCAGGGTTCTATGGCTGGTTTGTGCTCCTTGGGAAGGTTGTTTGTGAGGTGTGGTCGGTAGTCCATTCCTATTTACTGTTGTTCATGAGTACGTGTGCTAATGTTGGTGGAGGTGGTGAGTATTCTGGTACTGGTGAAAGTACCATAGACCGAGCTTCAAGGTCTACTTTATCACTACCGTGCATCCCAATGTGACTTGAGATCCACAGAAAACAGATTTACCATTCTTCCTTATGTAGTGCTTGTAGATTGTGTTGGATTTCTAATTATTATGGTATTCTTATTGTCTTGACGGCATATTAGTTGTAGAGAAGAGAGGGAGTATGTTATAACCAATGCTTTTCGATGTGGAAGTACAGCTGATCTGATGTACTGAATACAGTATATAATTCCGTACAACTCTGCATCCAGAGAAGTGCAGCCATCGCTTAGTCGGATTGAGTGTAGTGTATTATCAATTTGGTAAGAGCAAGCTGCTGGTTAATTGTCACCGCCTGCTGTAGATTTTTCTCCTGTGTATAGTTATTGTATTTTTGAAGAGTGCTTAATACCATTTCTTGTATATTTGTAGGGTGTGTAGATTTATTGTGCTGTGTGAAAGATAAATCTATTTTTGTTTCGGAAGGGTGCTAAGGAGATATCATTATATTGTAATTCAATGTTGATTTTGGAATGAAACCTACGTGATATATAATGGTATGCTAAGTAGCTTTGGTATAGGATCATTTGGAAAATGGGGGTTAGGAGATGTACATTCTTTGTCTATGTGATGGGTGGGGTCGTTTTGTGGGAGTTTGGTGGTTGTGCATCAAAGTCTGTATTGTCATTGATAGCTTTGATGATTGGAGCTTTTGGATCATTAAATTTGTTCAATTTTTCATTTTTGTTATCACTATTTCCACTTTCAGTATTTGCTTGTTCCAGAAGGTAAGTTGCAGAAAGCACTTGAGTACTTGATGTTTGTCTTTGTTTTTCCTTGCAATGTTGGCACATATGATTTTCAATTTGTATGAATATTCGATGGTCGGTATCATTGTGCTGCAATAAAAATGAGTTAGTTATGTTGCTGCAATTCGTTAGTTATAAATTTGTCTGCGCCAACTAACTAATAGGAGATAACCGTTTTAAGAATATTGATGTTAGATGTGATGCAATAACTTCATTTGGTATAGTGGCTGAGACGTTTGATAGTATTAGTTTGTTGGCTGAGCTTCTTAGAGGGCGAGCCTTAACTGTTTGTGTGCCTACTTTAATTTCGGCACCATTTGCAAAAAAATTTCCGTTACGTGTTTTGTTTTCAGGAAGATGACTATTCGGTCTTTACTTATGCGTGATGCAACAATAATATTTAATGTGCCCTCAACTAAATCCTTCAATGCGACAAAGTAATCGCATATAGTGTGTGCAGATAGATAAGAGAAAATTAATCCCTGTTCTTCCGTAGGATAATTAAGTGCAGTTAACGGTGTGATTTTTTGGTTTTAGGGGTGGTGTATTTTAATTTACTCGAAAATGTTTCGATAATTTTAGATGTTGTATTTATTAACGGTTTATTATAGTTGTAATTGTGCTTATCGCGGAAAACTGATTATTATACTTGGTATTATCTATGTTCTTACGGGTATTCATATCGGTGTTTATATATCATTATGCCCGGGTGTATTTGTTTCGTGTGTGTTAATGTTAAGCGTTAATGATGTTGGTGGTGGTGGTCTGTATTTCAATAATTTTTGTGTGTCAGGGTGAGTCTTACCTGATGTGTGGTGTTGTATACTTACTACCGGTGTTTTCATCGTTCGGTTTGGTAGGTAGGTTATCATTCGAGTTGAGGTGGTGAGCGGAGCATGTTACGATACTGCTCTTGACGGAAATACGGAGAATATATATATATATATATATATGTTATTATATATATATATATATATATATATATATATATATATATATATATATATGTTATAATATAAATGAACGCAGAGAAAACAATACGTTAATTTCGACGATAAATGGAAATATGTGTAAACGTATTTTTTAATAAGAAATAATATAAATATGAAGAACATAAATTTGATAACATACAGTGTATCAAGAACTTTATTTTACTATATACAAATGAAAATCTTTAACGTTTAATGTGTATGTCCACTAGAACGCATCATACCACGACTGTATCAGTCAGTGAAAAAACTTTCCGATTGCTATCATGCCCACTACAACTGATGAACACTGTTCCATCAAGGCGTATGAAACGCGTACGTAACGCGCTTGAGTTTATTTGTAAATGGGGAAAATAAGTATGTATTAAATAAGTTTGTAAAAAAACGAACAATAATCTTAGCAGATTGTGTTATTTCCATGCAACCTCTTATGATACTGTCCATATATTTCGGATGTTGTAAATTACAGATAAATTCATAATTACGAACACATTCTGTATAGCTTTAAAAAATTCACAAGCACACAATAAATTATATAATATCGTTTAGTCCACTCTTTTTTTTTTTTTTTTTTTTTTTTATGTACAATTTCTTCCTGGGGCCTATTTTAAAGATTATTTATATAAATTAATTTTACTAATACTATATTATCCATATATATATATATATATATATATATATATATATATATATATATATATATATATATTAATTCGGTTGTATCGTACTAATCATAACTTCGGCGATATTAGGAGCGTTGATCAATTAATGAAAATTTTTAATACTTTCTCGATTGTCTAGATAGACTACCACAAAATACGCGTGTACATCTATCTCAAATTACGTATACTGATGTATTAAAATATTTTGAAATTAATTTTTCTTAATCTATATATATTTGTTTATTTATATATTAAATGAATTAATTGTAATCAATTTTAATTGCGTGCTATTTGTTTTATTTCTTTTTTAATTGCGGCAAAATTTTTTCTTCATATTTTCCTATATTATTATATCATTTTGGTTTTTAATAGGTTTCACTTTCTTCTTATTATTATATTGTTTTTTTTTTAATCCTTTGCTGTGGCGCCATTGCGTTCTGAGTTTTACCTTATCTTACTAAGTTCTCCGTGTATTCCGTATAATGTACCTTCTCCATCTGAATAATCTATTCCCCCATATAGCGACATTTCTAGAGAAGTCAGCATCCTTGATTGAAATGTAAATAGTCCACAGTATCACGTTGGGTAGGCCGTAAAGGCACCCCAATTTTAAAAAAATTAAAAAGTGACTAAGGTTAATTTTGTTGTGTACATATATATTCTCGTTATTTAAATATATTTATATAAATAAAATTACAACAACCTTATACAGACAAAACATAAAGTTTAAACATTCTCGTAGATGTTTCTCCGTATCTCCTCTACTTACTACAACATATCCAAAAGAGAAAATCTGAAAATATGTTTTTTCTTTTCCTTTAATATTGCGCTTATATATGTTAATGTATTAATTGTATTTATACTTGAACCGGCTGTAGTTTTCTGTGATGTTATATTCAGCTCTTATGTATTTGAATTTGGTACAATGTAGAAATGTCTGATCTAATCAATCAATTTCGATTTTGATTTGTTAACCTTTTTTTTTTTTTTTAGGTAGTCTGCGAAATTTTCATGTACCGATAGAAACTGAGTTAGAAAAAAATCTGGACTGATCAGTTTATTCTTTGGTCTATCTTCGATTCTTGTTACTATTCTATACGTCCGTCTTCCTGTTAGTTCTTCTTCATAAACGTTTTGTCATTTCTCCAGGTATTCTGTATTCTCAGTATCTTATTAGCTTTATTTTTTTTTTTTTATCTCGTTTATCGTTTCAACTTCTGATGACGTAGTAAGCGGTATAGGAGATTGTTCTATATGCAGATGTTATGTTGAAGAGCATTTTTCTTTGTTACATTTTGATTTTATTTTTTTTTACCGAAATATTAGGATAATAAATAGAGGAACTGTATTCCCTAATCGATATGAACAACACCGAGTAAAGAATTTTCCTGTACAAAAATTTTAAACCAAAGCTTCTGTTGTACATACCTACTAGTAACAAGAAATATTCAGAATGTAATCAACGTATTTACTGAAATTAAGATTTCCATCAATAAATATTTCATTTCTTTCAAGTGGTCTATTAATAAGTTTCAATTCGAACTCTATTCTACTTTTAATTTTACATGTTTTCTACGTTTCCCGATTATTAGTATTAGATTTGTTTTCTCCGTATTTAAACCGAGTACAAGATTCACAAGTTCATGATTAACGTTGTTAATCTTCTGATTTATCTGACAAACATTCTCAGTATTATTGATTAATGTAATTAGTAAAATGTCATACGCGTAACTTATCAGGTTCATATTTTAATAATGTCCGGTATTGTCGTGTTTGTTAACCCTCGCAATATTAAATAGAGAGTAATTTTTCTGTCCTTAGTATGTAAGTGTATTTTATGTTCATAATTTAAATAAATGAAATTTTCCTTTTCTTCGGTAGTCTGTTAAGAGTTAAAATTGATGGACTCCGGACATAACTGTTAGTTATATAATTTATCCCAGATCTAATTACCCACCATACGAATTTGGGACCAAATGAAAAAAAAACCCACATGATATCAACTAAAATTACAAGTATATAAAAAAAATAAAAAATAGTAAATAATAAAATTAAAGTTTAAAAATAATTTATACTTAAACTCGTTAGTAATATTCGAAGAAAAATATTTAACCCTTTCATTATATATTATATGTTGAACATTTTCTACTTCATTAATGTTGCAGTTGCAACATTTATTATCTCCAATTATATTTAATTTATTCGAATAATACAGAAAGTGAGTCATGTAGTAATTTACGATTTTTTTTTTACGTTAGGAAATAACTTATTTATTAATGTATCTTTTGTTAATATATTGTATGTTACATTAAATTCGTTTCAAATTTTTATATTAAACTGCCTGAAACTATTTTACTTATAATACCATTATTCTTTTTTTTGAGCATTAAAAACTATCTTTCTTTTAATATAAAGATCAATAAGTAAGATCCGTACTTTATAACGTTATATTAGAAACTGTAATATATGAAAAAGTTAAATCGATTAAAAATGTACGACAATTGCAGATTACATTGTATATTTGTCGTTTGGTTAAATGTTTGAAGTAGACGCTAGCGTAGTGTATAGTGACTGTAGTAAACCTTTATACACAATTACATGATATAGTCCCCATAATTTACCTCCAAGTATTTGAAAAATATAATAATATTTATCGACTTTATTATTTATATTATATTGTACATGTTTCATATATTTTAATCTATTATTTGTAATGAAGCCTAAATATTTTATGTGATCGGTGGAACTAAACACACGATTATCAATTTTAATATTATATTACTTGATCAAAGTTTTTATCTCGACCAGATATTACCGTACTTTGAGATATGGTAATTTCAAATTTGAGATTTAAAACATTTATTACTTTTTTAAAGCTTATTAACAACTTCATTACAATTGGAAATATGGGACGACAACATAGATTATATATATATATATATATATATGAAATTGCGATGAAAAAAAACTGCAGTTAAAGAGACAGTATTGCATTTAAACTTACTGTTAAGAACACAGGATTATATTTAACAAAAATTATCTTGCAAATTTATTTCTGTACATCAATGTAATGCATACACAGTAGCATATATTAGCAACGTTTTCAAAACATAATATGTAGCATGTCGTAGAATCTATATTGCATATTAGCAACATTTGGCGTCGTAGGGTTAATCTACAAAATTGAAATTTTCGGGGTTGTTCGAATTTTTTTGGCGAAAACTACGTCGTCGGAATTTGTCGTCACTGGTGACGTTTCGGAGATACTTGCAATCTTTATTTTCAAATCAAAAAACTAAACTTCTCAGTTTTGTTTGAAAATAGAGATTTATAAGTCTTTCCGAAATGTCACTAGTGACAAATTCTTCGTCGAAAAAAATTCGACCAGTAAATAATTATTTTTCTGTTTGAAATTTTTTTTTATCATGCTAAGTTTATTTTGCTATTCCGGCATAGGCTAATTTAGTCGAGAAAAAGGATTAAATAGCATATTTATCTTTGTCCGCGTTAATTTGGAGAAAATTTTCAGAGTTAACTTAACGAAATGAATTTTCAACGATTAGTATAATTTTCCGTCCGCAATGGCGTAGACCAAAATGGAAATTTATTACGCATGTATTTTTTTTAAAAAAAAAATATAAATCTTAATAATAAAATAAAATTGAAGCGACCTTGAATGGGGTTAATAATAATAGCAATAACAGTAATAATAATAATAAAGATAATTTAACGTGATATCGACTATAAGGTCGAATCGATGACAGGTTTCTGGTAGATTCTAAAAATTTATAAAACGAAATCACATTTAATATGGTCGTTCATGTTATGGAGATGCCAAAAAATTACTTGTATGTATATATATATATATATATATATATATATATATATATATAATGAAACGGTTGTTAATTGCCAAGTGGTTTACTGTGCTAATAGTTTATACTTATAATACACATACCTATACCGATGTTGTTATGTAGAATGTGGCCTCATCCTTCAGGTATTTAACACAGGTGTTATCCGCGGCGTTCGACAGTTAGCAACAACATCAAGCGGCGATATTACAAGTTTTCTAAATGAATTTACATATAATTGGTATGCATACTGAATTTCACCGTGCACCCTGTCTTCCGTCACTCACTCTTTAGCATGATGGCACTCTGTAGGAGGCGTAGTAGAAACCTCTCGGTAATGTGTAAAGTAGCTTGGAGCTATTATATATATATATGTATATTAAGGGGGGAAAATTAAAATAAAATAAAGAAATGTTAACTATGACGGTCTTCTTCTGTAATATAATAACAAAATATAATAATAATATACACTCCGGTAAACAAATATTATTACCGTTCTCTCTATTATACGCATATAAGTAACCGGCAACAGAGTAATTATTACGTATGATTATATTATATACATATATGTATATATTTAGATGTATAGATATTTAGATATTTTTTATATATAAATATATATATATATATACATTAATATCCTGTTGTGCGCGAGCCTCCCGTTGTTGTGTGAATGTATGTATGTGCGTGTCTCGGTATTCTATCGTGTTACACAATAAGGCTTACCGCTATATATATTATAGTAGGATGTTATTTCTTTGCTCTTTACGTTTGTACGTTTTATACACATATCTAATACACCAATACTATTGATGATGGTGAATAGCGATGTAGTTGGCTACATCTATTCAGGAAGAATCCGGTTATTAGTAGAGTTGCAGAGACTGCTTGTCGCCGTTAATCTATTGCCAGCGTAATTCTTATATGGCGTACGAACGCATCGCGTATTCTATCGATGTAATCTTATTTGTAGGCGTTTATGCGCTATCTATGTGGCCGTTTAATTAACAAACTTATAACCTTCGACATATTTTGTCTGGCTTATTTCGATCGAAAAACGATAATTATAAATTTTACAACATTTCCAGAATGAAAAACAATCGCAACAACGTGTCGCTATATTTCGGCACGAATAGGGGGAAAAAAAAACAAAACGCTCCCGTATTACTTGAAGTCAAATAACCGTAGACTTCGATGAATACTAAAAGAAGTCGCTCTGGAAATCGAGCTGTCTGTCCGCTACATAAATACGGTATATCATTAGCGACATGTACGCAATCTTCTACATGGATGAATTTGAAAAGGAACGCTGCCCGACCATCGATCGCGTTAAATTCTGCAAATTGTGATATAGACGTTTCATATGGAAATCAACTTAATAAAGATCTCTGTATTTGTCCGATTTGGAAGTGGTCATAACTGTACATCTAGTCTCATCTTGCCAAGTTACGCGCATCATCGCAAGTAGAGCTTGCGAGGTATATTAATATTGAAGATTCAAATATAGTCCCGCCCCTAATATAAGTATGTAGTTTTTTCTTTGAAATTCTATTGACGAGATCCGATACAACTTGAAGAGCTCTCGGATGCGCGTAAATTATAGAATTTCATGAAGATCGATAATATAAATTTATTGGAACGGTGGACGCATTTATACATACTGAGGCGATAACATGATGGCAAATAATGATGTGGAAAATTAGATAAAAAGACGCATGCAAAGTAAATTCAAGAAAATATTAGAATAAAAGAAAATACCTGTGCGGTTTTAAAAAGAAACATGTTTAACACTTTCAGCCCCAAACCACATTTTGAACATTAGTAGGATAACAGACACATATCAGCCGATTATGACTGACGAGTATGGTTGTAATAAAAGATTCAATGCCAGTCATTTTTGGCTGATAACTTTGTAACTGTTTCGATTAAAAGTTAAATTTTTGTTTAATAATAAGGTTGTTTTATAGTTTATTTGTGATGTAAAAAATAATGTTAATCAATATACGACTAACACTTTCATGTAAGATTTTTTTAGTTTCTAATTAAGGTAAAATAATTTTGAGCGCATGGAGTGGTTAATATAATGGTCGAATAATGAAAATTTCAAATGAAAACATTATACTTTAAATATAAACATATGTGTGATAACAGATAATATGTCAGTTATAAATGACACACTTTTTTTTTTGAGGTTTTGCTCCATTTTTAAAAGAAATAGCAAAATTTTAAGTTAACCGCACTGGTTCGAAAGTGATGTTAAAATTTAAAATTAGCATGTTATAACATTTATGGAAAAAAATCATATGGGCTGGCGGTAATGTGTCACGTCAGTCACATATAACTGACTCGGGGCTTAAAGTGTTAATCAATGAGTCCCGCCAGTAATGGTATACGCCACACGAGGAGCATAACTAAAGGCAATTTAGAACAAATTAATGAAAAAAAATGAGAGGAAAATGTTGGGCATAACTTTACAAGATAAGGTAAAAATATCTGAAATAAGAACCAAAGTAAAATACGCTGCCCGAGAAATTTTAAAAAACAAATGAGATGGACAGGACACGTAGCTCTAGAGATTTAATAGCAACAGATGGACGGTCATGCCAACTAAATAGCATCCAATGAATATGGAAGGGGTCGATCACGCACACAGTGGGAAGACGATATTAGAAAGATAGACAAATGGAAACTAAGGACCTACATCCTTGGCTAATAAAGAAGAAGAAATAAAGAAGATAATCCGAACAGTTCATTTAAACTGGCCAGAAGGTGAAAACTAGGCAAAAAAAAAACAACACGGAATAATTGTCAATAAAATCGCTTTTAATCAGGAATACCGCGCGAATCGGTCTTCGCACAGTACACTTTTGGAATTTCAAGAATGTATTTAATTAAGCTACGAATAAAATCGTTACATTCACAGACGATCTATGATAAAAGAGGATGACAACGAAAAATAAACACTGAAAAAAATATGCGGGAAGTTGAAAAATTTTTAAATGGTTGTAACGAAAATATGAATTTGACGAAATCTAAATTATTTAATTAAAAAATTAAAAACAAAAAATTAAACTTAATAAGTTACGATATTAATATTTGGGCGTGTGACAAGTATAAAATATTTGGGCGTAACGATTGAAAATAATTAAATACTTTACAGTCCATTTCTTCAGCGTTAATCTCGACCATGACTCTTGTCGAACAAGATTTATCGCGAATTTTAATTATTTGCTTATCCGTAACCGGGATTTCCAGTCCGTGGTGTTGGTCTTTGTCATGGCGGGTACAATAAGGTGGTCTATATAGTATAATTAACCGTTGTTATATTCAGGTACCGTCAGAAATGTTTACAACGTAATTCAAACGCTTCGTTATTTTTATTGTGTTTATTTTCTAGGTTGGAATGAAAGGTTTTTGCAATAGTTTGGATGAGTTTTCTTAATACTCAATTCGAAATAATATTTCAATGTTAACAGGATTCTTCGATCTTTGTGTGTTGTTATATTAGTTTCGGTATGTAGGTTTAAAACTGGACTAGTGCAGAAGACGTCACTGCAAATGCGAAGTGCATGATTTTGAATTACATCTAATTTATGTATCACTTTTGGCGTTGCTGTATCACATACCCATTGAATCGTTGTCTAATAACGATCTAACGTGTGTGCCGTATAGACACAATAGCGGTTTTTTTGTTGGAGCCCCACGGTTTATGGTGTATAGGTTTTATTTTAGTAAATTAAGAACTTTTTTTTACATCTAGCTTTTTTGTAATCCACGTGTGCCTTTCAACTTAATTTAATTCCAAAAAATTACTTTGGTCGGTGTGTCATATAGACGAGTATACGACGTTTTTCAGAGCACACATGTCTTTTACGAGGAGAAACGGATATCTTTTTGAAAGCCCATTCTTCTATTAGTTCGATATTTTGTTGTAGATTGTCGAAATCCTCTTTAATATCGAATGAAATAACAACAGTCGAGCAACCATCTGAAATATACTGCTCGACCGTTGAAGCTGAAGAATGAATAGCATGCTCAGCTGATAGACCTGAGCGAAAACCAAATTGAAGGTGGTACAAACGTGTTCGGAGCAGCGATCGCCTGTACCAGTATCTCATTGACGACTTTTAGCCTTCCCCATACAATTAAGTAAGGAGATAGGCCTATACGCTCACAACTCGGACGGATCTTTGCCCTTCTTGGAAAGAAGCTTCAAAGAATCTGCCTTCCAACAATCTAGGGAGAGACCAAATTTTATACATCTATCCATGATAGTATGCAACAAAACCGGATACAAAGAGTGAATTTTTTTAACGATTATTTTGCTGATTCTATCATCGGCAGGCGCCTTTTTATTGCGAAAGTTATTAAAAATGGATGCGATGTTGTCCGGATTTATTACAGGAGGAACATAGCCACCAACAGGAAGCACCATCAAGGGAATATCAACTTTGGAGGGAAAAAAGTGGTCTAATAAAGCACCCACTTTTATTGTAATAGGAAACTTAAGGAATCAGAGATGATTAGAATATTCTTTTTTCTCAAATCTTTAACTAGGTGCAAAGCTTTGTAAATAGCAAACAATTCTACTGCAAATGAGGAACCTGCAAAGGATAGTCTGTATACTTTCGATATGCCTTTTTTCGGGTAATATAAAGCCGAAGTATAATTTCCACGAATTTTATCGACTGACCCATCTGTAAATATAATTTCATAGTAGCTAAATTTTTCATTAATTGCTTGCATAAATGCAACGTTGTTAACGCCAGAAGGGGGAGAGTTTTAGCAATATTATTATCAAAAGAAATTAAGTCAACGTCTAAAAAGAAAAATAAATCACGAAAATAAAATCTGTAGAAGGTATGAGAAATATTTTGAATAATTTCACTTGTTTCCAATTTATTATGGATGGAAAGAAGAGGTGACAGACTTTTATTTGACCCGTTTATGCCGCAGTCTCAATAAACATCGAATTTGTTTATTAATCACATGTGGTTTTCTCTCTTCCACTTTGAGATAAAACTTGTTCGATATATATAACTGCATAAGTTTTAACGGAGATTCAGACATCTCCGCGTTTAAAGTCTGTAGGGGCGTGAAGGATACCTAAGCATATTCGAAGAGCCTTGTTTTGCACAACTTGTAGTTTTTCATCTGTGTTCTGTTGAGGTTTATCAATGATATAGTCAACATGGGATCTGATGAGGGATTGATAAATCCGTAGACCTATTAATGGATGTGTGCTCCCCATTTAATACCTGTGATTGCTGGAAGCAGATTTAGACCGCTATCACATTTCTGCAATACAAACTCCAACTCTACATTCCATAAAAATTTGCTATCAAATACCAGCCCAAGTATTAAATTGTCGTATCAAATTTTAATTTTTTTTCCTCAGACGAAGTAAAGGAGAGACGTGATTTAATTTTCTGGTAAACATTATTCCGTTAGATTTGTCTATATTTATAGACAGATCAAGATCTTGTACAATCTCCTGCTTTTTTAACCACAGTTTCCACTGAAGCCGCGCGCTGACACAGATAGCTAAGTCATCGGCAAACTGAAATAATAACAGACTTATTTTGATTTTTTTTTTATTGCGTTTGTGTATAGGAGGTATAAAAATGGACTCAAAATACTTTCCCCCGCTAATCCTTTACCCGAATAAACAGAATTATACTTTTTACTTTTATATCTGACTGTTAATTTTCTGCCATTGACGTACACAAATGTCCAGGAACATATGTTTTTATTAATACCAAATCCTACTAGTTTATTATATAACGTTGAAAGATTAACATTATCGTCTGCAGACTTAATATCAATACAAATAGCAAGAACATATAGATTTCTGGTTAGGTTTATCTGTACAAGTAAACTTAATACATCTGCTGTAATATAACCCTTTCTGAAACCATACTGGGAAAGTGATAGTTTATTAAATTTATTAGCCCACCATTCTAACCTAAATTCGAATATATAATTTATGTGATAGAAATAGATTATCGAATCGCTTCAGCATTTTGCAAGCGGATGACGAATTCCCGGTACTACAAAATCATCACGAAATTAATAATGAAAAGTGCTGTAATCGAAATATTAACTATGAAAAACCACCAATCTTAAAATAAGGATATCGAATCGAGTCCCGCCAGTTTAAAAAGGAAAAGTCGTATGCAGAATAATGATTTTATAAAACAGTTCGAAAGTCCAGTTAATCCTCACATTCCGGAAGACCTTTTTGCTAATCGTATTAATTCTACACCAGAGCTAGAACAGGTCATGGAATTATTTCGTAGTTTGGATCATAAGAAAGACTCTACTGTCGGAGTGGACAAATTTTCCTATAAAATGCTACAACAGTTACCGGAGGAAGCTAAAATTGTTCTACTAACCGTTTTTAATAAAAGTTTTACCTACACATGACAACAGGGAAATAGGTCCGTATGACCTATAATTATCAGGAGACCGACCTGGTTTCAGCACAGGACAAACAGTATGTTCTTTCCAAATAGGAGGAATGTATTTCAAATTTAATGAATTATTAAAAACGGTTAGTATAAAGCTCTGAGTTGTAGCCCATTTATTTATGTCATTTATGGAATTTTGGAGCAATTGCTCTATGTATTTTTTTTTCACAATGCGAATAGTAAATTATAAAGTCATCAGCATAAATGTAGTAATTTACTGAAGGTGAAATGTGATGTTTAATACTTGACATAGCTATTATGAATAGTGTGAGAAATTCCGTGTGGAGTGCCATTTTCTTGTATTGTGTTCGTTTAACTTTATACGGAACTTTCTGTCGTTTAAAAGGTGTTTAATAAAGATGGGTAAATTTCCAGTAAATCCCCATTGATGAAGTGTTAACAGTATGTGATGTTTACACAGCTTATCGAAGCCTTTCTCTAAAGGAAAACTGACTAATGTTGTAATTTTATTTAGAATTAAACTTTCCCGTATTTCGGATGTTATCTTAATTTATAAATCCTGAGTACCCCTTTGTTTTCTAAATCCGAACTGCAATTGATCTAATAAGTTTAAACTTTCTAGCTGTCAGAGTAGTCTGCTGTTTATTATTCTTTCTAATAATTTACACAGGATATTTGTGACCAAAATGGGTCTATAACTAGCAGGGTATAGAGCATTTTTAGTGGGTTTTAGAATAGGGATCAGCTCTCCACATTTCCTGGAAGGATTGATTTTCCCAGAGGGTATTGAAAAAGTATACAATTGCATTTTTCGATTTAGCATTGAGGTGTTTAATCTTGTTTATATGAATGCCATCGGGCCCGGCGGTAGTTGGGCGCATTTCTTTTAGGGAATGATTAAATTCTTCATTAGTTATAGCAACATTATAGTTTTGATGAGTGCTTGAATCGAGAACGTTGTTCGACTCTTCTGAGGGTTTTGTTTTTTTGATGTCCTCGGATAGATAATTGTCAGACGATACTTCGTAGAAAAAGTCGGCTAGAATATTTGCTATTTCCTGTTTATCATCTATGATTCTTGAATCCGTTTCGATAGCTGTTATAGTCTGGCCTGAACGTCTATTTGTAATTTTCCGGATTTATTGCCATATTATATCAGATGGTGTAGAAGCGATTATAGTTTTAATGACGTTTTCCAAATGATTAGCTTTTACTTCATGTATATAGGTTCTTGCAGCTGATCTGGATATTTTGAATTTTATAAAATTATCGATGGTTGGTTGACGGTTATAAATTATTTACCAATAGATTAGAAGCAAAAAATTAAACTAGATCTATTGACGGGGTAATTTGATTTTCTCATTCTGAGTATTTATTCAAAGAAATATCGATTGTTTGGATAAATTTAGAAAAACTAATAAAAATATCACCATTCGTTTAATATCGAAAATCATGTAAAAACAAACGACTCTATTTGATAATGTCGATAAAGATAATAAGGAACTTCGACCTAAATAAAATTGCAGAAACGAGCTTTTTACAAGGACAGGTAGAAGAGAAAATATACTTTGCAAAAGTTACATACAAATGAAAGATAGCATCAAATTTCCTAATTGTAATGTGATTGCTGCGCTTATCAATAAATAAATATATGTACATATATATACATATATACGTATGTATATATATATATATACATATATATATATAATATATATATATACAATTGTATTGGTCGTGATCGGACATCATGATCAATCATCACTCTAACTGCTACCATTTATCTATGTTTTTAAATAGTTATCATGTTTAGTGATGGTTCTAATTGATATACAAACCTCATCAGAGGTCTTCAACAGTTTCTGTTGCCATTCATCATTCACCTTAGACGAAAATTTTGTCTAAACCGGTTTACTTTATTATACAACTATACAATTATCCCTCACTCTAATCATTTAAAACACGTGGATAACAACAATCGTTCGACTGTTTTAAAAGTGGTCGTTATATTATTTACGGATTAGTTTTATGTTTTCCACGATATTTTTAGCACGCGGTCTATAGCGGAATGTTACAAATGCTTCGATTTTCTAATGTACTTTATTTTTATATGAAAACTGATTAGCGTCCGCGATATTAATTACTTGCAACGCGGGTACATGGACGTATGATGTTGCACAGAGCGGGGTGGTAATTAAGAAACGATGAAAAAAATTATGCTTATATTGAATTTTCCATCTTCGGGATTGCAATCTAATTGAAACAGCTAATAAGGAATAATAAAACAGACCATGACGCATGCGGAACGACCGGCCACTGGCGACATTCCGTACTATCCCTACCAAAAGATCAAGGGGAGTTACCCGATTTATTCGCCTGACTTGGTCACTGTTATCCAGCAAATTAATAGCCAGCGGATTAGAGTGCATATCTAGCCTTTGCAGGTACCGAGCGCTGTATACGTTCGTATTTCACCTTCAGATCTCTATGGATGTACCAGGGTGCGTTAACTAGTGATCTCAGTACTTTAGATTGGAATCGCTGAATAATTTTAACTCTTGAATTTCAAGCAGTTCCCTATAATTGTGGTCCAAAAGTCCACATCGGTTTGTGCATGGAGTTGTAAAGTACCAACTTAGAACTCAGAGAAAGCTCAGATTTCCTTCCTAAAAGCCAATACATCTTGTTGAATCTGAATCTTGGTTCCTTACTTTTCTTTAGAATATGATCTTAACGGTCTAACCACATTCCAAGATACTTTACTTTTGTGTCAATATATATCTATATAAATGTTAAAACAATATTCATTTCGCTAGCATATGTTTTTGCTGTTTTTTTTTTTTTTTAAATAACAATCGTATATATCAGGAAAAAGTATGTATATAAAAGTGCAAAGGACCGTTAATAACTCAAAGCACAGTACAGATGAGCAAAAGTAATAGGAAAATTATATAGCAGTTAATCTATACATGTATCGCTTACGTATACATGTCGCCGTCGTCGTATTGGTTGTTGCCGAACGTCCTGACTAGCTATTGTACGTTTATTTTTACGTACAAAATTAGCTAGCATTCAAGACACTATTTATATGCGACGCAGATGCGCGTGCATATGATGTTATACAGAGTGGGGTGCCAGTGCCTTCTCACGTATACACGTACAAAAAAATAAATATTTCAGTCTTGCGTGTTGGAAGTATTTTGCAAGTATACTTGTACTTAAGGGTAAACGGAAAAGGTGATAAAACATAGTCTCAACCATTACCCTATCGTATGTAAGTTACTGTTTATCTATAAACGTAAAACTAGAGAATATTATAATTCAGTTTACGTTAAAAAAAATCTGTATATCAACGATGACAATACTTGGCACTGAATTATTATTACATTATATCATTAGTAATAGTATATTGTCACTATTGCAGCTATTGATAATAACAACGACAGCAATCATTACCGTTATTATTACTATTATTATTATTAAGAAAATATGCCCGTATATATATATACATTTATACATATACAATACGATATTGGGATGACATTTGTATTACTTAGATATTTTTACTCGAGTGAATTAATCATTTATTTCAAAATAAATTTTTTATGAAAAAGCACTGCAGCCAACGTGATTATTATTTTTTTTTAACTATAATAAGTGGAGAATTTATGACTATTTTAAAGTTGTCTTTACGTTACAGTACTGACAGTTTGGTATGTTAGTTATTTTAAATCTGCGCAGATATTCGCTAAACTTACAATGTCCAATTAAAATTTGTGAATTTTAAAAGGTTATGTTTATATTTTTGTAACTGATCTTGTTCAAAATTATTGCTTATTATTATTATTATTATTAACCAAGGTGATATAATAAAACAAGAATGAGGTTACAGGCAATTTATGCCGGAGCAGTGGAGTACAATGCATTGCCTAGAGAACTAAAAATTAGTCTAATTAATTACAAAAGAAGGCGAAGGAAACTTATTAATTAAATATCTGCTACAAAGACGAGAAAAGTGTTAAACGATGACAGTTTTGACTAATTAATTATGAAAATTTAAAAGAAAAAGTTTGCATTCATCAAAATCTACTGTATTTTGTTGCATGGATAAGTTCACATGGTTCAGTCCTCTGCAGGTGCTGTGATTAACTGTTTATATATAGGCTATGTGGATTACTAATAATTAAGTTTGGATAAATATTTCGATTGTTCTAAGTTAATATTATAATAATAATCCAGTCATCGCATAGTGTTGCGCATAGGCGGTTTTATTCCCTTTATTTTCGTTTCATATAAACAATCAGATGAATTGTGTAATACCATTACTATTATTAGTAGTAGTACTTTAATTAATTTCTCAATGTTTATTTATCCGTTTTTTATTTTATTTTATTTGTTTATTCGTATTCGATTTGTAATTAATTTTTATTTTATATTTCTTCTACTTGAAATGTATTGGTGTATTGTATTGAAATTAAAATAAATTTGATTTGATTTGATTTGATTTGATTATTATACGACTAGAACGAGATTGCAGGCAATTTATGCTGGAGCAATGGAGTACAATCACCTATAGAAATAAAAACTAATTTAATTAATTACAAAACAAGTCGAAAGAAACTATTAACTAAATATCTGTTGCAAAGACGAGACAAATGTTAATAAACTTCTAAGAAAAATTAAAATGCAACTTTACATTCATCAATACTCAGTGTATCTTGTAGTAGAGATGGATATTCACATTGTTCAGTTCTAGGTACTGTGATTAATTGTTCATTTAGGAGGGTTTATGTACATGTCAGTTTATATAAAGGCTACTAATAATTTAGTAAGTCTTATATTGTGTTGTTTAACAGATTCACTATCAGATAATTTTATAAATACTGTTTTTCATTTTATTAGTTCGCATTTTATATTTCTGATAAGTAGATTGTGTTGTTTAACACATATCAGACTACTTTCCATTTTGTTTAATTGTATATCTAAATTAATATTTTTGTTTATATTTCTTATATATTGTATATGTTTGTATATTTTTACTTTTATTATATGTTCACTCGATAATGGTTTAATAGCAGAAAAGCTTTGTGGATTTTTATAAAACGTTTAGTGATTTTAAATCATTTATCGTTGTTGAATTGTTGTTATTATTATTATTATTGTTATTTGCACTTTTATTATTTTCTAAAATCCATTTTTTTAATTTAATTATTCATTTTTAAATTTGCGATAATTTTTATTTTATATTTCTTCTCATCGTCACTTTTTGAAATTTAATGGTGTATTGTATTGAAATTTAAATAAATTTGATTTAATTATTACAATTGTTATTATTATTATTAGACTAGTTGTTGAACTTCATAATTATACTACATGGTATACAGTTCAAATTAATTTATACGCATATAGTCTTCGTATATGTGTAAACTTTTTAATAAAATGCGATAATAATAAATTGAAATTATTATTAGTACTATGAGCTTCGATGATTAAATTGATATTTTTTGAAAGTTATTTATTTCGAACCCACACACACAAGGAACATTTTGAAAAAATATATATATTTCTTCAAACAACTCGGTTTTTCTTTTTCTATTTTGATTAATTTTCAAATCGATCGATTTTGATAAACGTGGGTCGTATAAGTTAAGTGTAATTCGATTCAATTTAAAAAGAAAATCGCCAACTATAATTTATCGAAAATGGAAGTTTACGTCAGCATATAATATCGAATTGAGTTTCTCTTATTAAGCGAAAGGAGAAATTTATTTTTATTTAGTATTGGTTTACTTATAAATTTAATGGGCGTCTATCGTCAGTTTACAAATTGTAGTCGTTGATGCTGTTTAGTACGTCACACCATCTTTGCAAACACAAAGCTTTTCGGTATAATTTTTGATATTCGGTTTTTAATTTTGGATTTTTTTTATTTGTTGTTTATTGCGTTTGCGCTCGTACATATACACGTTACAACACTTTTATTGCGACGATTACTTGAACTTTTATTTCCTATGCTGTTTTATTCAACCGTAAATTTATATAAAATATTGAAAAAATTGTAAAATTTACGCGTCAGCCATTTTATTTCAATTATAATTTTATTCTAATATTATAATATTTTTTTCAATTCGAACCGTAAAATTACGCGCGAATATATTGACCGTTTAATTCGAATATTTATTTTAAGTTCATCGAATTTATAAAATCGACAATTGCTTCCGGAGATAATGTAATTGAAATAAACGTCATAAAAAAAAAATCGTGGCAACACCATAAACGTAATGACGATTTTTGAAAGAAGCCATGTACTTTCGCTTACTTCATTGTTTTAAATTCTATTCTAAATCAAAGATTATCGACATACTGAGCGTAGACATCGCATCACTCGATCTTTCGCTCTTCTCTTCAGCTCCGCGATGTTATCCTCGATCTTTAATATTTTTTACCAGTCTGTTTTTCGTCTACCAGCAACCCTTACTGTCAGTAATTTTCCATTCGAGTACTAATCCAGGGATGACATATTTTTCTCTGCGGATGATACGAGCAGTCGGGTTTGTCGTTCTTTGATTATATTACTTACTGCTTGCACATTTTTCGAGACATTTTTCATTTGTCATTTTTGACTTACAAGGTATTTTTAACATTCTTCGATAAAACCACCTTTCTCCAGCGCGATAACGGTCAAAATGGTTTTTATTCAGTGTGACTGCTTTAATCCCATACAGTCAGATTGAATAGATATAGCATCTCATAATGTCTCGTCTTAGTGCAAGGAGTGCTATCACATAAATTTCTGTCTTTTGTAAATTTATTTTCAGTAATTCCTTTGAATCAACACTTAACGCTTCTTCTAACTTCTAGTTCGCTTTTAGATAAAAATTTAGGTAAAATCATGCAATTAATAATTACTTCAAGTTCGATCAAAATAAATACGCGTGACTAATTTATTAATCGACCATAAAGCTCGGCATGAAAATTGACGCTTATCGTTGCAACGCGTTCTTAAAATTATAAAATGAAGTTGGCAGACAAGTCGGTGCCTTTAATTTACATGTCGCCGCATGCTTCTGCGCACGTAGAATATAAATAACAGTAATAATAATAATAACAATAATAATAATAATAATAATCATATTCGAGTCAGATTCGTTCAAGGTTTGAGGAAATAAGTAATCGCAATGGTGATGTTTTATGCGCCGAATAATACGAAACTATCTACCGCGTGACTTAACGCCAACTTTACGTAGCCGATGATGAATAATTTTTGTTGTAATTGATTCGTCCTCATCGTGTGTTGTGTGTGTGTGTGTTCGTTCGTGTATATATATGCGAGCGTTATGTAGATGTGGTGTACGTGGAAGATTTTTCATAATGAAAATTAGATGAGTAGACAAACGGACACCAGCGGTAGAATAAAGAGATTCTTCAACATAGTTTTAGTAACGGCGGTGAATATGAAGAATTAGGATTGTGTTCTCTTTTTTTCTAGGCATATGTACGTATATAATCGAATAAATTTGTTAGTGTAGCTGAAGGAAAAGAATCTGGATATATGAGATGAGAATAATGGAATAAACCAATTTCCACAGGGTGGTAGCCTTCTTGGTCTTTTGACCGTAATCATAACAGTAACAAATATTCTTAACATCAGGTAAATTATTTTATATATATATATATTTATATGTATACGTATACGGCGGTAACGATCGGTATAAATAATGACAGTGGAGAAGATGTTTCAATAGTAGAATGAAAATGTCGGCGCGCAGAAGAGATAAAACAAAAAGGATTTTTCGACGTATGACGAGATCGGCAAGTTACGTTAGGATGATGTTGTATGTTGTGCTCGCAGTAGAAGAAATAACTGACAACTCTTATAACCTTTATGAGCATTGTGGAAAGAGAGAGAGACAAAGATAAACCTAAGAGAATCTGGTCTGTTATGAGAATCTTATTAGTAGTGTTGTATTGTAGCGATGCATATATGTTTATCTTTTATGCGCACATATTAATATATGTATATATACATATATCCCTGCACACAGGTAATAAAGAGTATAGATGGATGGATGGATAGATGGATATAGATGGATTTAGTTGAACTATGGTGTGTAGTATCGGTGAAATGGAATGGAAGTCAATCTTCGTAAAGAGACTGTTGCGTGTTATCTTTCTTTCTATTGATATATATGTATATTGATATATTGATATATTTTATATATGTACCTCTGGTAGGGACCTACAACGGTGAAAAACTGAGATAGCCTATTTACGACTTTTTATAGAGAGCAAGAAGCTATCGTACGGCCCAAGGCTAGTTCACATAATTTCTCGATTTTGTTTTTCTTTTTAACGATGGTCCTTTTTCCTCGAGTGTGTTACCTTATGATATGTACCTTCCAGCGACTAATACGATTCTTTTACAAATATGTTCCCTCCTCTTTTAGATATATATATATATATATATATATATATATATATATATATATATATATATATATATATATATATACTATATGTATGTATGCATACCTGCTAAAGTCATTAGTATAATCAAAACCGATTGATGGATAAACGAAGGGATGGCGAAGTGCAAAAACTCGAAAAAATAGTTGCGTCATGTGTTTAATCTTTTTTTCTTCTTAATTTCTCTTAAAAATTTGCGTTAAACAATTTTTTGTAGGAAATAAAATTCTGATTTATTTATTATCTGTTTATTAAATTTATCAATAGAATATCGCTGCGACTAAAACCACTGAACGGTAGAATTAATCACATTTCCCTTATTAACAATTTTTTAAAAGTAAACATGCGACTAAGTCTAATGTGTTAAGAGATATACATAATTAAATATGCGAAGAATACATTAATATGTGTATACATCATCATCATGGTGGTTGCGTCTTCTGAGGTAAGAAATTGCGTACATCTATATTTTTCGATCTCTGGCATATATTATAATATCTTTCAAATTTCTGCATGTCGAGTTGGCTGGCATGTTGATAGTTATTAGTTCCAATCTTTTTCTTCTTCTGATCGGTCTGCATCACCGGCATGAATATGCCGTTTTCTCGTAGTTTATGTGCTATGTATTTTAATTTTATTCTTTTAACGTCTCCAATTAAAAATTTTTTTCCTCTCTTCTAACAAGTACTGTCTCACTTGGTACGTGATCGGTTCATGATATTTTCAGCAGTTTTCGATAACACCACATTTCAAATGCGGATATTTTTCTTTCACACTCTGTGCTCATGGCCCATTGAATATTTCAGCACCGTCCCATACATAACACCGCATTATCCTTTTTCGCAGATTTAGACTCATCTTTTGATTAACGAGCACCCTGCTCAGATTCATAAATGCGCTCTTTGCCATACCAATGCTTGTTCTTATTTCTTTTATATCTCTGCCATCGTTACTTATTAGAACTCCTAAGTATTTATATTCATTTACTTCTTCCAGTTACATTTTTTTTATCGCTTCTTGTAAACTTCATCACTTTTGTTTTATCAGTATTAATTTTCACATTATATTGTGTTTCACTTTCCGCGATTATCATTTTGTTATCTGCATAGCTTATTTCATTTAGCATTTTGCCTTTTATCTTCAATCCTATGTTATTAATTCGCGCTTCTCTCATAATCTCCTCTGCATAGATGTTATACAATCTTAGTGACAAGTGGCATCCTTGTCTCACTCCTGTCGCAATACTGCATTTGTCTTTAGAATATTCCGTATTGATTTTTATATTCGCGCGTTTGTTCCAGTACAAATTTATAATTATTCTAATATCTTTATCGTCTATATTATACTTCTTTGGAATTTCGATCTCATTTTTTCATGGTTAACACCATCGAACGCTTTCTCATAGTTGACGAAGCATGCGATTATGTCCCTATTCGCATTTAACGTTCTTTGAATGATGACTTACAATCGCGTCTCTCGTTTCTTTTTTCGCTACACATACTGGTTTTCGGTTAGGTTTTTGTCTAACTTATGTTCGAGTCTGGTATTAATAATTGTCCGCAATCATTTAAGCGCATAACTCATGAGAGCAATAGCCCTGTATTTAGAACATACTATACATATGTGTGTGTGTGTGTGGTATTAGCTATTAGGTGAAAAATATATTCATACATAAATAAATGAATATTCTGTTCACAAATGTTCAATACGTAAGCTCCATTTTTTTTTTGTGTCTGCAGTTCTCTCGTACAATTTGAGAGGTAATTAAATTACTCCACTGCAGTTATACACGAAGTCTCCAAAATAAAATACACCAAGTTACACAATATCGCTGTAATCTAGATGACATTTCAGTTTTATCAGGCATTTGATGGGATTGTAACTAAAAAACAAACCTCCGAATTTTAAGTCTAGTTCTACTTTATAGTTCACGCCGAGAACAATGAAAAATCTAAAATTTTAATAAAAATGCGGTAATAGAATAACAAAGGGTAAACATATCGATTATATCGATTTTAGTCGGTTAATTTGAGCAGAAGTTCGCGAGTTAATTAAAATGCGTTCTGTAGTTATATTTTTATCGTTGAAAAAACGTTTGCACGTGTTTTCGGAGTCTGAAATATCTGTATAACATAGGAAAAGCAGACTCGTTACTTTAAAATTCACAAACAGAACTTACAATTAGCCTCCGATTTTCAGCGGATCTGAGGTTCAGAGGTATCGGTGTATCTACATACAACGAACACTACCCAACATTATGTTAACGTCATTTGCCCTCTAGAAATATCGAATATCATCAAAAAACGAAATTAAAGTACTCAGTAGGCCCTGATAATATATCACTGCTTATAATCAAGAAACTCCTTCATTCCGCTATTGTAGTGTTCTCAAGCATAATGAACAGTATCTTTAAACTGGGATACTTTCCGCAAAGCTGGAAACTTGCCAAAATCATCGCCTTGTCCAAGCAGGGAAAGGATCCTTCGCAGGTTTCCAACATCCACCCCATTAGGTTACTCAGTAATCTAAGTAAAGTTGCTGAAGAGGTAGTTTATGTTAGATTATTATCCCATGTTGACAACAATAACATAATTCCAAACTTTTAATTCGGCTTTCGCTCTCATCACGCTACGACCCAACAAATATGCAGAATAACCGAATCCATTACCCATAATTTCAACTTAAACAAGCATACCAGCATGGTACTACTTCACGTTGTCAAAGCATTCGATACAAATTGACACGCAGGTATTCTTTACAAAATGATAAAATATAAATTTCCAACGTGCTTAACTCATTTAGTTAGTAGTTATATAGGCAATAGATCTTTTTATGTGTCTATAGGTAACACTGTCTCGTCTCACAAAACTTGTTCTGCGGGTGCAGTATAATCGAATCACTTTTATTTACCCTGTATTTCTATGATTTTCCGAACCACCCAACACGCAAGTTTGACTATTTGCTGATGACGCTGCGATATTCTGCAGCTCCTATAGACCTAGCACGATCCGTAATAGACTTCACCATGGGTATCGTGGCTACTAAAAATACTAGAATAAATGGCAAATTAGCACAAACCTGAACAAAACCGAAGTTATTTTCTTCACCCGTAGGAGACCAGCTATACCTGACAATCTGATGATACAAGGAAATATATTAGAGTGGAGTGATAAGGCTCGTTATCTTGATGTAATCCTCGACAATAGACTTATTTTCACTAAACACATAAATAATATCGCAATCAAGACAAACAATGCCTTCTGTTCCTTGTGCCCTATTATTAATCACAAGTCCTTCCTCAACATTAACAGCCAGATAATTCTCTATGAAGCATTAATCCGTCCAATATTTTGTTACGCTTCTCCTTTCCTGGAGCTCTATATCAAAAACCTCCTTTAATAAATTACAAATCATTCAAAATAGATACCTCAGATATATTCTCAATGCACCTCGCTATGCCAGAATCGGCAGCATGCACGAAGCTACTGACCTGCCCTATATATTTTTTTTTGACCCCCCCTCTTTCCGGACATTTCGCCGGTGAGGGAAGTTTAAGATCAAAATCATTATTAATAATAGAGAAGAAATTACATTAATAGTTATAAAAAAACAAAAAAAACAAAACGGAAAAACATGTAAGTTATACAACAAAACTAGTGTAGGCGTGTAGTTTATGTGTGAAGAGTGCATGTGTAGGCAGTCATTGAGAAATACAGACCACACTATTATTTCGGTTTCACGTTTGAATTAAATGTTAGAGAAAAATAATTTACTATTGTCCGGATTTGAACTTCTTACACATAGCAGACTCCATATACAACAGGAGATTTTTGGAATTAGATTTATTAATGGCCATTGGTTCTGTGAAATTAATTCTGAATTGAGACCAAATTTCGGAGAAATAAGGGTAGTGATATAATAAATGTTCAATGTCATCGACGGCACCAGAGGTACACAAGTTGCAACGAGAGTCACTTATAAGTTGGAACCTATGTAAATAGGAACCAAATTTCCATGCCCTGAGAGCACCTGCGCATTATAAAAATTAATGTTTAAATTTTTCAATTTCATTCGATCGGAAACTTTCGGAAAAAACACATAGGTCTTCCTTTCAGTTTTACATCTATCCCACCTCTCCTGCCATGCTGAATAAGTGAGTTTTTAATTAATTTTTTTTAATTCTAATATTAGGATTGTTCCTTAAGCTAGAGATTTCAACATTTAAGAACTGAAAACTACCAATACAGGAAATATCCCTAACCACCCTGTATTCAGAGATGATTGAGGAACCGGGACAAGAAGATCTAGTGGAAGAATGTTAGAGATAATATTGGCAGCAGATTTAAAAGACATTTCCTCTGGTGCCGGTTAACAAGATTAATGGTTCTTTTATTGATATATATATATATGAGAAAGCCATACCTGTACAGAGACTTAATAAGTCTCTTTTAAAGGATGACCCTCTCCCTATATCGCAGACCGAAAATATTAAGTTAAAGGCTTGTTATAGAGGCCATCACATTTACGATGAATATACTCTACATGTGTTAGGAAGGTAAGTCTATAATCCAGGATGAGACTTAGATATTTCAACTGTTTAGTATGAGGAATTAGTTGGCCAGATATTACCCTAAGTTCTTCTACTTTCTTTACTATTCTCTGATCACCAAACACAATAAATTGACATTTGGGAGCAAAGAAAGTAAGACCTAATTTGTTAATAATGGATTCCAGTTGTAGACATACAACTTCAATTAGTTTGAAATGGTTCTTGTCTCTGATTGAAGTTGTATCGTTCGATGTCTTCGATGTTTAGTCTTATCTTCGATCGAGCGACATCACGGCCGGCAAGAATATCGTAAACATGTATACGTACGTACCAATCATGTACGCTCGTTCGTTAATGACCTGCCCTATATTTCAGATTTTGTTGTATCGACTGACTTTTTTATTAAATGCTCTTACCAAAACAATAACTCGTCTCCTCGATTGACAATTACGATTCTAAGCAACTTCGTTTCATGTATTCCAAATATAAACACAGACGACTTAAATTTAACATTATGTAGTAATTAATTATAATTTATTTATTTATTAGTATTAATCCTTTATTTAGTAAGTATCTTCGATACCCATGTCACCAACTTTTG